>CM055677.1:50459829-50519829 GCA_029448645.1 Andrena camellia | reverse complement strand
AACGTCGACGGCGTTGGAAGATATTCGCATGGAAGAACGCAGTGGCGTAACGGTTCATGTAACTAGTTCAAGTTACTATTACAATTCGGTCTGTAAATCATTGACAATTGATTGAGGGAAAATCCCACAACACGCAATGGTTGGATCAAATGTCAATGGTAGTGTAACAGAAATTTTGCAGGGAAAAAGAATATAAGGTGATCTACTACAATGCTTGAGGTTCGTAATGCTTATCGCAACGCGCATTCTAAGAACGTCGACGGCGTTGGAAGATCACTGACAATAATCTTCCATGAGAATATGCCGTGGCGTGACAGGCTTCATGTGAATTAAATTGTTAAGAATTTTCACTGATAATCGAAATGAATTTGAAAAAGTAACCGGCACGTAACACATCCCTCCCAAAAGAACCGGCCATCCGAGCGTAGGAGCAAGTGCAAAATAAAAGTAACGGTGCGCTTCTCGATACCGCAGATGTACCTACCTAAGTAGCATTTCTGACGGAAAAGTATTATCCAGCCTTTCGGCCTGCCATTCCCGGCGTAGACCTTTGGCAGGTAGGTATCTGTTTCAATAGGCAAGGCCACCCGTGGCGCCAGCAACACCGTTCTCGGTCCTTGCTATTCCAGCGGGTTTTCTTCCAAGGAAAATCAGTAAACTTGCAAGCGCAATATCTTAAAAACCAGTGGAAATAAAGTGTATACATTATAACTTATTGAATTTGTCTTCGAACGCACTATCATGTGATCTCTTCAAAAAAGAATAGTTCCATTTAAAAAAACCGAACTTGACCATCGTATCTTTTAAAATAATAATCGAAGAAAAAATTCGTCTGCGCTAATAAATTGGCCTCCTCGAACCATACGATTCCATATTTTTTTTATTTTTTTATCTCCAATACTTTAGGAGATATCCAACTGTTTAGTTTTCCCGCGGACACCCTGTATATATACCTATGTATACTATTTTATATAACCTACCATTTTATAACCTACTAAGTGTCAAATAATCTAAGTGGTCCAAATTTCAAATGTCAGGAGTTTTTACACTAAATAGAAGACTGAATTATTATCTCAATAAACAAGGTAAGTCGCCAAAATTTTTTAATAGATTTCTTATGTAGAGTCGCAGACTTGGAAGTTGTCCGGAGAAGGTTCAACAGAAAAGCATCTTCTTTCGCATAAGTTTCTGGAAATTTGTACCATGCATGTACAAAATAATACCACGCATGTACAAAATAATATATATAATGTAACAAATTGCATTGCATTTAAATTACCAGATATTTTTATACCAGCAATTTAGAGTTTTTATGTAAAGCTTAATATTATAGAAATGAAGGGGACGCACAGGCTTGGATATAGAATTGAAGGGGACGCACAAGCTTGGATGGATAGATATGAAGGGGGTGCATAGGCTTGGAGGTTCTCCGGAGAAGATTAGATAGATAGACAGAGCATCTTGTTTCGCACAAGTTTCTGGAAATTTGTCAAATCAGGTAAATCGACAAAATTTGTCAAGACATAGCATTAAGAATTATTAAGAAAATAGATTATGGTGGACTGCTTGCAATGTAGAGCAGGTCACATTAGAGAAGAAAGTACGCTGGAAACACATTTCCCTTAATGCTTTTCAATCTTTTGTGAAAAACATTCGTAATACTTTAATAAAATCCACAGTAGTTGCCACGTTATTCATTAATTTATTAATTTTTTAGATTCCCATTAACAATATTTCAATTCACCAATAAACATACTAAATTAATTTTATTCCAACACCAATAAATTGTGTGTTGAAAATATTGGATCTCTTTGTTCATGTTCGCTGAATTATTACCATAAGCATTTATTTAAATTTTCTGAAATAAGACTTTCTGTCATACGCTCTTACCTCCTTCGGAAACATTATGTAGTCTCTACACTCACTATAGGAAAAGGCTACTCTATTTCTATATGAGTAAGTTCTACTACGTTAAGTTGTATATAACTAAAATGTGGCTTTTATATATATTTACAGATAACCGAAGCAGAAGATGATGCAGTGTGATCTACATCAGACTATGTACGCACAAATTTGCAGGTAGGGTTTTGCATACGCAATTATTCATTCAATGATCTTGACAATGAGCACGTGTGATACTTTATATAAATAGTAAATGTGTCCTATTTTTCAGTTAACGATGCAGACGAAGAGAATTATTTCAACAGCTGAAAGAGAAAGTCACCCTGCTGCACGAGTAAATAAAACCCCATAAAAAAACTTCAAAAAAGTAAAAAAATTACGCCATGTACATGAAAAAATAAATCTCAAAAAATAGAAGATAATAATAATAAATCATAAAAAATAGAAGAACAAATAAAAAATCACAAAAAATAGAAGATAATAATAAATATAATATTAAAAATTATCTGAGGTCATTCCCAATGCAAATTATCTTTGTAAAAAGAAGTGAGATCCCCATAAAAAAACTTCAAAAAAGTAAAAAAATTACGCCAAGTACACAAAATCAAACAAATCACAAAAAATAGAAGAAAATTACAAAATAAAAAGAGATGTGAAATCAAAATGAGCTGCAAGTACATAAAGGTGCTTTCCCGCTGCGTGCAAAGACGACACTGTGTACCGCAATGTAAAATTCGGTGCTTTCCAACTGCGCTTAATAATATTAAGCAGATATATTTTTATACAAATAAATATTTTAATACGAATAAATATTTTATTCAAAATACTTGGCGCTGCGAAACCGAAAAAATGTTAATTGTCTTAGTATTAATAATTTACAATAACTCCCTTACAATCTAAAATACATAAACATATACATATACATATTACAAAAGCAGTCAGATTTATTCTATATATATTTAACTCTAATATCACACGTAGCATATGCAAACACACGCATACACACATGCACGAACGCACGCACAAGAAAGAAAGAAAACGATTAATGCAATTTATACATATGTATTCAGTTTAGCAACACCAATTCGGTGAGCAGCGCCAAGTATTTTGAATAAAATATTTATTCGTATTAAAATATTTATTTGTTTAAAAATATATCTGCTTAATATTATTAAGCGCAGTTGGAAAGCACCGAATCTTACATTGCGTTACACAGTGTCATCTTTGCACGTAGTGGGAAAGCACCTTTATGTACTTACAGCTCATTTTGATTTCACATCTTTTTTTTATTTTGTAATTATCTTCTATTTTTGTGTGATTTGTTTGATTTTGTGTACTTGGCGTAATTTTTTTACTTTTTTGAAGTTTTTTTATGGGGATTAAATATAATCGAGTAAATCTTGAATTATTAGAGTCACGTGGAAAATGCCCGTCTACCATTCGAGACTATTTTGACCCACGAATTGCGACGAAGAATATTACGGACCATGGGATGGGATTCGCCCAGAAACCGCCCCAGAAACGTACGGGAAACTCTTACAACTAATATGCCTAATAACATCGGGGCAAAAATATACGAATCTAGATGACATATTCCGACGGAAATTATGCAGGAAATGTTACGAGAGACTGCTAGAGGAACGGAAGGTCCGTTGCGAAGAAGCATCATCGCACACAATTATACTCCGGCAAAATTATATTAATTTTAAATATTGCTTACTCTGTACCGAACAAATATATACAAGGAGAATGGTGGCTTGATGCCCTGAATGCATCGAGGGGTATTTCCAATTTTCTAAAACAAATTGGGAAGCGTTGCGCATTGAGTCGTTCCTTGCCATTGTGACCCAATGGTAATAAAAATACATCTGTTTGAGTGTCACTGTTGGAAGTGGATTGGATTCTTAGACAGGTTGTTGAAATAACTTGCACTGAATTTAGCGTGAGAACACTTGTCAGGATTTATTTAAAATGCACGCGTGGTGAGTGTGAATGAGTGTTCGTGAGTGAAAAACAGAGATTTGTATTAAAACTACTGTACAGAGTGCTTGAGCGTGAGTTTAAAATGAGACCTCGTGGCTAGCCACGAGGCGTCCGAACAATTATACTAATTGTTCGGAACGTGAGTGTTCTTAGATGATTTTGAATCACTGAGTTTAACCGTGAGTGTGAGTGTTGAATTGTGAGTGATGTGTGAGTACGATAACGAGACTGAACTTGAGAATTTGATAGTGACGCGTTTGCACGACCGTTGCCATGAATGGCGCAAGAGATATTGCCAACAATGGCTGACTTCTGTTCGCGTTTCTTCTCCGTTCTCTTGGATCGTCGATGCGGCGCGCTGATTGGCTCATCGATCGTCGCTGATTGGTCGATCGATGGGAGCTGGTTCTCGGCTCGCTCATCGACCAGCGTCGCTGCATCGCGGTCCGCGAGGTGCTGCGGTGAGTGTGAGTGTGGCGGAAATTGGAACTATTGCATTCCCAAACAACATCATACATACGGTCTGAAATAAATCACATAGTTATTCAGACATACAAGTGTTCCTTCTTTTCATATGTACACCTTCCCCACCGGGTGATACTACACCGAAACCTTTAATGAGCGAGAGGGATAGTTATATACCAAGGACAGCGGGGCCGCGATATAAACAAACCGTACAACGAACTCGGCATAAATAGAGAAGGATAGAGAATTTCGGGAAAACTTACAGCTAAGCGATAAGGACGAATTCGTGGAAGTAGAGTCGCGTCATAAATAAGAAAAGGACAAGGAATTCCAGAGTGCCATAATAATAGCCAAACGGCTTCTCTTCAGTCCTCAGAAACGGATCGTAGTTAAATCGAATTAAAATGCCAAAAAATATCGAGCAGAAAGAGGGCAATAAAGCGAGAATTGAGATTATCATTAGCAAGATTACCCGAAATAACGGTATCAAACGCTGATTGGCGTCCCTATTTCAACCTTCCGGCTTCCGACCCCGACAAAGAGTATGGAAGTACATTTTCCTATTCGGAACCGGCAACGCACCACCCCCTACAACTGGACAAGCTGCATTGCCCAGGGACGACGCGTGGGCATTCCAGCAGATGGAGGCAGAGGTCGAGAGGGAAGTCCCGCCACTGGAACCAACCACCAAGTTCAAGGCCCCCCTTACAGCCCCAACTCCATCATCGTCAACATTATTATCTCTCGGGACAAGAAATAAAATCGGACGGTGAGGTGTACCGTTCCCTAATTAAACCACTACAATTTTCTTCCCCCATAGTAGTATGTCTATACCGATTCTAACTCGGTGGAGCTGAGGGGAGCGCGGTGGGGGAACTCTGGACGTGGGGAGAGCGGGGTGTGGGAGATTAGATGCGCGCGCACGAGCCGCGGAATGGGGGTAGCCGTAACCATGGAGGGGATCAGTCCTGGCCGAGCCGCTGCGGAGACCTATCCAGACCCGGTCCGCCGCCAGAAATTTTTCAGAGCGAAGGAATGATCCGCAGCAGAAAATTTTCATACCTAACTTAGTGAGGGAATAACATTGGCCTAACCCCGAAAATTTTTCAGATCTGGCCCACACCGATTTAGCGAACCGCCAGGCAGCAGACAGACATTTTTTCCCAAGTGCAGAGAAATAATAATTTTGAATCAACGATCTAGCGATCCAATATGTAGCAAACTGTTACGTCCTGAAAGGACTTTTCAATAATTCAGCCCGAACTATTGGAATGATTTGTGGGTTCTTGCTTTCTCGAAGGGCTAAAGCCCACCTTGACTATACTTACCAGGGGAAGGTAAAAAGGGGTTTGACTAAGATGGCATACGGAATTTAAAGGAAAACAATCAAAAGCAAAATATATTCTTTAAGAATGCAAAATAAGATTAACATACCAGGAGACAGCGCTCCGTCTCAGCTGTCGTTCGGAGGTGTCCTAAGATAACGTACGGCACGCTTGCCATCTATCGTTCCGCACGCTCGCGGTGTCGCTGCACCAAGCGCAGCTCGTGGTCGCCCGCGCTGATAAGGGGGTCGCTCGGAAGTCGGTGAACTCGTCGATCGTCAGGTTCGCTCGCTTGCTCTATTACACTGCTTCGCGGTCGCGGTGGTCCGTAACGGCGCGTAAGTGATCTCCCGGCTAAGCCGTTTCTCGGTGCGTCGGATGGAGAAGCACTTCGCCTAACCTGTTCGGCCGAGCGCGTTTCGTGGTGAGCTGTATGCGGCGTCTAAATCGCGATTCCTAGACGGGACGTCTGTCCGTCGATACTTCTTAATTCGAGCTCTGAAATACGACTGACTCTACCCGGTTTCCCGGTTGCGGGACGCGTCTCGCACAATCCTTGCGAACGGGGGAAACTGCCCCATCGGCAGTTCGATCGCTCCTTCGGAAATGTCTGGGCCCCGGCCAGTAACAGTCACGTTGTCCTCACGGCTGTTGCTATGCAGCTAGGCACAAAATGACTGCCACGCGCGAAGCGATTCCGCTGAACCGCCTATTCGACAGGAAGCGACGCGAGGACAGCAAGCACGAGATGGACCAGAAGGGTCCATGCAACAAAACAGACATTCTAAAGCTAACAGTATTTTAGAATGTTTTTCAATCTTAATATCGCAGCGTATCGCGCGATCGTGTTTAATTTGATTACTCTGGAACAGCCAAGCGAGATAACGTCATTTGGCAGCGCGTAGAAGGCGCGGATCATAGAATTATGCGGTGTCAGCAGAAATTTTATTCCATACCAACAAACATATTTTTCCGAACCAACGCAGAGAAATAATAATTTCATGAATAAACGATCTACCGAACCATTATGTAGAAAACATACAGTCCAAAGCTAACAATTTTTCAAAGCGTCGCAACATATCGCGCGATTACGCGTAATTTGAGTCCCCCGAGACAGCTGCGTGCAATGATACCATTTTCACCGCGCGAACAACGCACGAACGAAATATAATACTTTTTGAAACGCCGAATCTTAGAAATAAGTATGTGGTGAGGTGAGAAGGAGGAAGGTGGGTAAATAAAATGGAAAAAGAATATGTGTTAAAGAAAGTTGTTTTAAAATTAAGAGAATATACAAATAGAATATAAATATAATTTAACATTTTTTTCTACGAGCATCAGCTACAAAATCATTGATACACGCCGAGACTGTCTGGCAGCGTTTCGGCATTACAACCTTGGGCGAATACAGCGACTTGTATTTGAAAACAGATGTCTTGTTATTGGCAGATATTTCTCAAAATTTTCGCGAAAGTTGCATCAAGAGTTACGGATTAGATTCAGCGCATTATTATACTTTACCTGGTTTCACGTGGGATGCCATGCTAAAACATACCAAAATTACATTCGAATTGCTCACAGACGTCGATATGGTCATGTTTGTCGAACGCGGTATACGCGGTGGTTTAAGTCAATGTTCCAGAAGATACGCACATGCAAATAACAAGTACATGTCATCTTACGACGCCACGGAACAGTCATCGTACTTGATGTACTTTGACGTAAATAATTTGTATGGATGGGCAATGTGTCAACCCCTGCCATACGCCAAATTTCAATGGGTCGAAGATGTTGCAAATTTTGATGTGTCTTCAATCGCTGTCGATTCGCCCACGGGATATATTCTCGAGGTATATCTGGAATATCCGCAACGTCTGCACGACGCTCATGCTGGTCTACCGTTCTGCCAGACGCGTGCTAAACCACCTGGCAGCAGATAGTGCAAGTTACTCGCGACGGTATACGATAAGCAGCGTTACGTTATCCATTACCGCAACCTGCAGCAGTGCACGCGTCACGGACTTCTTATTACAAAGGTACACCGCGTGCTTCAATTCGCTCAATCCCAAAGGCTCCGCGATTTCATCGAACTCAATACGCGGTTTCGAACGAGCGCGACAAACGATTTTGAAAAAAATTTGTAGAAATTGATGAACAACGCGGTATTCGGTAAAACTATGGAAAATGTGCGAAATCATGTGGATGTAAAACTTTTAACACATTGGGAAAGGCGATATGGCGCGGAGGCTATGATTGCGAAACGGAATTTCCACAGCAGAAGTGTTCTTTCGGAAAATTTAACAGCTGTTGAATTGCGAAAACTCGAGGTGAAATTCAACAAACCGATATACGTGGGTATGTGCATTCTGGACATATAAAAAATTTGTTTGTATGAATTTCACCACGTGCACATGTCTCCCCTAAACGCCCAAAATTGTAAAATTCTATATACAGACACTGACAGCCTCATTTATCACATTCAATGCGAAGATATCTACGAGACCATGAAACACAATATCGATAGATTTTACACAAGCGATTATCCCACCGACAATACATATAGTATGCCGCGCGTAAATAAGAAGGTTCCAGGGCTGATGAAGGACGAAAATAACGGTACGATAATGGCCGAATTTGTAGGTCTTAGAGGGAAAATGTATGCACTCCGCGTAAACGGTAAAAAAAGATACGAAAAAGGCTAAAGGCTGCAAGACCAACATCATAGCCAGGACGATAACTTTCGACGACTACGCGCAGTGTTTGCACAGGGAGATTGAAATGGTTCGCAGGCAATCATGCATACGGTCGAAATTGCACAAAGTGTACTCTATTGTTCTTCAAAGTTTGATTGAAACGTTCTACGACGGAGGCCTTCATCATCGAATACGTCGAATAATGATTAATGTCATGCTTTGTCAAGAGTTTCTGCACATTGGCGTTGTAAAATTCTTTTCCTTGATCGGTTTGCAAATTTTTCGGATATCGATCTCTAAATATCTTTGCAAACGCTTTAGTCACCTCAGCGCCACTTTTAGTCTTGAGCGGCACCGCCCATGCATACTTGCTCAGCACATCGATGACGATGAGAATGTAGTGGCGACCTTGGTTGAATCGCGAGTATGGACGCATTTCTACAACGTCATCATGCCACAGATCATCGTATCCGTGAAGCATGACTCGTCTCCGCGGGAAATGTCTTCGAGCTGGAGCATGCAATTCCTCAACGATTTGCCGCTTCTTGTGGCCATGGTTTTCTTTACTCTTGGATTTCGATGATGGTTGCATGTTTGATCGCAGAGGTATCTTTGACACGAATGATGCGATAATTATCGTGTACGCGCATTATGTGCGCGCCATCGGTCCGGGGAAATTCTTGACAAGTTCAACCGTCTCGTTGACAAGTTCAACCGTCTCGCATGATTCTCCTTCGCACCGCTGCTGCGGGATAGAATTTGACGCCTGCGATATCTTTTGAACGCTGTTTTGCAGCGCCAGCATCTCTCTCTTAAACACGATCAGCTTCCTCTCTAATTCTTCCTGCTGCTCGATAAAAAGTTTAATGCTCTTTTCCACGTATAGTTCATTGACGGCATCGCTATCAGCCACCGGTTGAGCTACGCGTCGTATCTTGCGTTATTTTGCATCAAAGTCGGCACCGGTCACGCAAAGAGCGTTGTCTCGCATATAATTTCGAAGCAAACCGTTCCATTTGTAATAATCCATTCTAGCTGCGCCACTCTTCTCGAGCGATACTCCAAATTTGTTGATCGGCTTCTCAATACATACAGTGCGCATCATCGGTGCGCGGTTTTATTTATAATGAAGCCTCCCTCGTGGAGTTCCTCGATAATCGACAGGATTTCATGGTCATGCGAGTTGTTGCCCGCCTGACGCGACGCTTCTAGCAAACGGTATCGATCCACAAGCTCGTTGGGATCGTTCCAGCGCACGTAATCGATCTTGTTATCATTTACCACCATGACTCGCGGCGCCGTTAGACCTTCCCTTGCTTTGGTTCATACACGAGGGAATAGCGGTGCAATTATATGTTTGTACTTGTATCCCTTGTTGCCCAATATGGGATTTTGAGCAGAATGACCGCGTCTACGGGCATTCGTCGCCAGCAGTATACTTTTGTATTTTTGTTTATCAGCATCGGTGTATACAGCATCGTCGGGAATTCTCTTGAAAATCAGTTCGTAAAGGCCGGGCGTTCCTCTGTATTTTACACCGTCGATGATTATATTATCAGCCTTGTCCATATCGAATGCCTTATCCCCAGGCATCATTCTACTATCGCCAAAGTATACGCCATACACAGTGTCTGTGACAGTTTCCTTATCCTTACTTATGATTGCATCCATATATTTTTGTCCTAGGGGACCCAAATGGCTGCGAAACGTTTCTTGTCCCGCGGATGTTTGAAGTTGCTGCCTAATAGATGTTGCAAACGACTCATCGGGAGTAATTTCAAAAACATCAACGTCATCATCATCATTGGTTGTGAATAATCGTACACTGGGAAATGTATTTTTTGGTAGGGGAGGAACCGGGGACTCGTTTGATGCAACATTCTGCCTTTTTCGCTTCGATTGAACTGGTGTAGAGGTTACGAGTGAATAATCCGATGACGTGCGTGGTTTCCTCTTTCTCTTACACGATGTGTTCCATTTCGGCAGGATTTTTGTTTCAGGCGTTAATGTTTCATTCCCTTCAACGCTTGTGCTCATCAGCGGTTATATTTCAGCTTCGGCCGCTACAGTATTTTCCACAATATATTTTAAGGGTTCGACAATAGGTTTAAAGTATCTCTCCAACGCGATATCTTCCTCCATCTTGCCGGTCTTCAAAGCCTGATGTTTCGTGCGAATGGCTCCGCTGGTTTTTGCAATTTCCTTCGCTATTCTCTCGCGATCCTTAGTCTCCAGACTATCGATATCAATCATTGTTGTACAGTAGACGATGCTTTCCCACCGACGTGTTGACAAAGATTGACCATCTCGCGGTACGGCAAACTCGTTAAATCCCTTTCTATAACGTCCATTCGACATCGCGCTATCCTTGCCTATTACCACGAAACCATACTCCAGCTGCCAACAATTACGACCCAAAGCGCATAAATCCTCGTAAGACACATCAGTGTTTACATGATCGTTGTACACATGTTTCAAGTTGGTACCATCCTGCTTAAACAGAATCAACAGATTCGTATTGTCGCGTATAAGATGGTTGGGAATATTTGCATAAGTCCAACAGAGATAGAAGCAGTCAACGTTCGAGTGGCGCCCCATTGCAAAGTATTCCCTTATCGTATCTCGCTTTTCGCATGCCACGTCATAAAAGATAAAAATGGAATTCGGAAGCGATTCGCTCAGTGGAATCACGTCACTGTTATTCAAAAATGTAAAGTAGCCAATTTCATCTATCGGAGTCAATAAATTCTCCAAATACTGATATTTCAGCTGCTGCAACGATTTGGAATACACGTACACGTTCTCGAAGCGGACGCCGTGAGGACTTTCCATCAAGCTCACCAGCACGTTGGTCTTTCCACCATTTGATGGGCCGCAAATGAGTCAGCGTATGGTGTTTGGCAGCATGCTACCATGTCTGCGTCTTGTTTTCGAGGACATCATTTGCGATTTATCGTCAAAATTTGTCACGCGAATCGTCGCAGTTGCCGCACGAATCGCATCCTCGCTGCGAACCGCGAAAATGATTTTTGATACATCGAAGCGGCGACGCGCCCTATTTATAGGCCCGCGCCGAAGCAAAACATCTCAGTATTCGAAATGCTTTTCGTTCTGTCGGATAATTGCGATATTCGAGACCTAACCTCTGAGCAGTTGAAATATATATCAAAGATTTTTCTACTGCGCGAGTTTGGCAGACACATTGATCAGTTGTGGGACAGACTCCCCGAGCATATAAAAGCCGATTCTGAGGTTCGGCAGTATCTTCGGTGTCTGGATCATTATAATCACCCTTGGCAGCGAACGCATATCGACGGTCCAGCACCACTGATTAAAAACTGTGGCGAATGTCGCCGACGAGAGTAAAGAAAGATTGTGGTTTGTGAAATCGGGCGATAAACGCGCTACCTATCGAATTACATATCCCGGGATACCAGTTTTGTGGTCCAGGAACTCGTCTGGCAGAACGATGGGCTAGAGGCGATCCCGGTATCAATCCGTTGGATGCAGCGTGTCGCGAACACGATATTGCGTATTCGCGTAGCAACGACCTCAGCGAAAGGCACGCGGCAGATAACGTACTCGCTGACAAAGCCCGAAAACGCGTCGTTGCGCGAGACTCGACTCTGGGCTACAGCTGTTTGGGCAGCTATGAAAGCCAAGACGAAAATCGGAATGGGGATGAGAACAAAAACTCGCAAAAGGACTGCAAAGAGAGCACCGCAAAAGCGGATTCTTCCGGTAGCAAAACGGGGTGGTATGTTACCACTTCTCCCGCTGCTAGGTGTTCTCGGATCATTAGCTGGTGGAGCGGCGGGGATCGCCAAGGCCGTAAATTATAATAAGGCGGCGCATCATCAGCTGCAGGAAATGCAACAACATAATCGCTCCATGGACGGTCGCAGACTTTATCTCGCGCCATACAAGCGCGGACAGGGAATATCGAAACGAAAAAAAAACGCCGAAAAGAAAATAAAAATGCCTGTGGGCGTAACTACAGATGCGCAATTGGTGGAGTTGGCAAAACGTATGCGTATTTCATTTTTTAGGGGTGTTTTTATGCGCAATGTGCTAGCTGCCGGAGGAGTACGTCGAAACGAGTGCGGCATCGTAAATTTGGACAATGTCGAGGAGCCGGGAACTCATTGAGTGGCGTATGCGAAGAGAGTGGGTCGAAATGTATATTCCGACAGCTTCGGCAATCTTCGACCGCCTAAGGAATTGGTGCAATATATGGATAAAGATGCTGTGACGATTGAATATAATAGAACGTTTTATCAGCAGTACAATCAGAGCAATTGTGGACAACTATGTCTCCGCTTTCTACAGACGATCGGCACCAAATTTAAGGATTGACTTCCCACCACTCTGATTCAGTACTAGTCGAGCAGTACAGCTCGGAATATGTCGTTAACATTCATTCTAAACGGCAAGGGTAGCACCCTCGCGGTAAGCTACTTTCCACCCATAGATTTGAGCAACGATAATTACGAGCTTGGTCTAACAACCTTTGAAACTTATCATTCAATACCGAACATTGAATCGAGTAACGAAAAATTCTACTTCGCCGTAAACTATGACACCACCACCACCACCACCACCACCACCACCACCACCACCACCAACAACAACAACAACAACAACAACAACAACAACAACAACACCGTCGACATCACTCGCGAATACATTGCGATTCCCCACGGGTCCTACGAACTAGATGCTATTGCCAAGTATTTGAAGCAGCGATAACTCGAGCGGTATCCTCAAAATCTCGGCGGCAATGATGAAGACAATGGTGGTGAAAACGATGTGTATCCCATAGTATTGCGCCCCAACAACAACACCATGAAAAGCGAGCTGTAATAATATTGGATCGCTACTGGGATTCTCGACGAATCGAGTATTAGAACCTGGACGGTGGCACGAATCGGACGATCCAATTAATATCATGAACGTAAACATTATTCGCGCAGAATGTAGCGTGACCGCTGGTGCGTACAGCAATGGGAAGCACGTATATACGATACATGAATTTTCTCCGAGGGTCCTACCAGGATATAAGATATCGGAAACGCCCGCACAGATCATTTACCTTCCGATCACCACACGGGTCATTACGGATCTAACGATACACGTTGTGGATCAAGACGGACGGTTGCTGGATTATCGAGGTGAAGAGATTACCATCAGACTGCACGTACGACGACGACGATAATACGCGTGGTGCGAACGAAAGAGATGCTTGTGTTGAACGTCTCCAGAAATACGTTTCTTCCTAACGAAATTGTTTGCAACAACAACAACAACAACAACAACAACAACAACAACAACAACAACAACTACTGCAATAGCTCTGATCACGCTAAAACGACGAGGCTCAGTGCTGCGACCATTGCATTTTTGAAATCACAGGGATTCATTGTGCGTATTTAAGTTGAAAAATGGCTGACATTCTAAGCATTGGAGGGAAGCCGACGTTTGATAATCGCATCATCAAGCTCCAGACTCACACATACAACCCATACGTCAACACGACGTTTGGATACAGCGATGAGATAAGAATACCTATACAGCAGCAGGACTTATACACATTGCCGTGTGAAAGTTTCCTCTACGTGGAGGGGTAATTGACGATAAATAAGCCAAATGATGCATTAACGGTGACGTTGGGAAACAATTGTGTGACGTTCTTATTTAATGAGATTCGATACAAGCTGAATGGCCTGGAGATTGACCGCAACAGAAACGTTGGAATAACTAGCACGCTTAAAAAATATGTATCGCTGACATCTGGCGAAGACAAAAATTTGGAGAATGCTGGATTGGGCTTGAAACGACGCGATGGGCCAATATTGAACAATCATTTCAATTTTTGCATCCCGCTCAAATATTTGCTGGGATTTGCGAGGACTACAAACGCGTGATTATTAATGCGCGTCATGAATTGATTTTAATACGATCGCGCAACGATAACAATTCTCTAATAGGATCGCCGATGTTGAAACCAGAAATTGAATTACTTAAAGTGCAATGGCGGATGCCTCATGTGACGCTGAACGACGTTAATAAGTTATCGTTGCTACATGCTTTGGAAAGTGGACAAAACCTAAGCATTTGTTTTCAATCATGGGATCTGTACGAGTATCCTCTCTTACAGAGCACGACCAAGCATTCGTGGGCCGTGAAGGCATCTGCGTAGCTGGAGAAGCCGCGATGCATTATCTTTGGTCTACAGACTAATCGAAAGAATGTGATGAGCGAAGATGTTACTAAGCTCAACAGCTGCAAACTGATCAATCTTTTTCTCAACTCGGAATTTTACCCGTACGATGATTTGAACTTGGACTTTGACAAGAATAGGCACGCCATCTTGTTTCATATGTATATGCAATTCCGTAAATCGTATTATGGATATAGTTGCAACGAGGCATTATTCACCGTGGCCGAATTTTTACATTTTGGCCCCCTCGTCCTGATTGATTGCTCGCGACAAAATGAGTCGATCAAGAATGGTTCCGTGGACGTGCACATAGAATTCGAATGTAGGGAGAATGTGCCTGCAAATACTACAGCCTACTGTCTGCTTTTGTACGATCGGTCGGCTGAATACAATCCACTGACAAACATGGTGCGAAAAATCAATTAAATTGCCACGCTACTTGCCCGCCCTCTCCTGTGCCAAAATTTCATCGTGAAAATCGAGATGCTTTACGAGAAAGATCGCCTTCTCCCGTCTGTCTTGGAAGCGAGTGGACCTCTAAATTGTACCAATAGTGGCCATACCGACATTTGTTGACATGCAAGGGTTCATCGTTGATGGAAGATTTGTCGTCAAGGAAGTGGCTGTCCTACGAAAGGGAACAATTCTCTCGCACTATATTTTTGGGAGTTCGATGCCCCAATATCTTCTTACGAAATCTGACAAATCAAGCATCCGGTGGTTGGTGGCAAAACATCATGGACTACGGTGGGAAGATGGAGACGTTCCATACAGTATGGCTAAACAGCTAATTACGAAAACTGTTGCTGATGCGATCGATGAAGAAGATGACGCATCCCATATCGTATACGTTAAAGGGCTGCAGAAATGCGACTGGCTTGCGGATTTCCTCGATGAAAATACGAGAGCGGACGTGATCATCGAGACACTGGACATTGACTACGAGGATATCATATCTCTAAATAAGCCAAATGTAGTTAATACTCTGCGATGTGGCAGACATGCAAAGCACTGTGCCTTGCAAAATGTATTTAAAATATTCAACTAGTGGTCTAAACACCAGAGAGAAATGAATAAATAAATGTAATCAATTTTTAATGAATAAATGTTTTTTCTTCACCCATCCCCAACCTCCTGCATGTGATGTACGCTAGATTAAGATGATGGTTGTAATTATTATTATTATGTAGAAGTGGTTCGATGTGCGATCAAAGTGGTACCATACACGTTCAGAGAGGTACGATAGACATTGAAAGTTGTACGATACAGTTCGATACACGTTCGATACACGTTCATTACATGATCAAAGTGGTTCGATTGACGTTCGATACATGTTCAAGTGGCATGGTCTAGTCGAATGATTTGTCCAAAGAAGAAGGGGAAGGAGACGAGTGTGAAGAAGAAAAAGGAAAGGGTGTTCAGTGAATAATTCGAAGAAGATGCATTGAAGGAGAGGATGGTCAGCGAAAATGCAGGTGGAGTACCACAGGCATCTTACTTTGCAAAGCTATGCACTTCTCGATTTCATGATATGGGTTTACATGCGCGAGCTTGGAGATGCAGCGAGACCAGTTGCCCATCAATCGTGGCAGTGAACAGTTACATTTTTTTTTTAGGTGACATTTTTTGTGGAAAAAAAATGGGAGCCCGAGGTATGTACTTTACAATATTTTTTTACATTTATTGCATTTAACCGTTGAAATCGAGTGAAGTCAAATCAGGGGACCGTGCTAGCCACTGAACTTTTTTCTTTATACATTTTCCTTCTTCGTTCTTTTTCCTTTGATTGTTGTTTAAATGTTCAAAGTGCAATAATTTATATCATAGTATTCACCAATATTATATCGTGGGTTTCTATGTTCTAGAACTCACCACCACCATCAACCCCCTGGTCGCCCGATTGGGCATCGCCGCCTTCGCCGCAGGTATGCAATACTTTGCATTGCTTTGTGCGTTTGATGTGCTAATATTATATCGCTGATTGTGTCTGTGTTCTAGGACCCACAGCCAATAATACCAATCATGTTGAGGGCGTGGCAGGCGGGTTTGAGGATGTGCCGCAGCCTGCACCTCCAGAGGTGCTGATGCGGCGGTCCGGGCCGGTCATCGGCCCCGTGATGGCTGCGCGATTGCGGAATCCATGGGTGCCGTACCGGCAATTGGGGGCCCTGCGACGGCCGCGACCTCCATCGCCGCCGTCGCCGCCGTGAATAGACGTTGGGAGGCCGCAGCCGTTGCGACCATCACCACCGTCGCCACCACCGCGCCATCACCATCGCCGCAATAGTATTTAATTTCTTTTTCTTTTCCTATTTTTATTTTTTCTATTTTATATTTTTATTAGTTTTTTCTTTTATATTTATATCATATTTTTATATTTTTATTAGTTTTTCTATTATATTTATATTATATTTTTATATTCTTATATTCTTATATATTATTATATTATTATTATTCTTATTATTTGTAACAATATATTGTCATTTAAAACATATTATTTCTCCATTTACTTATCCGTCTTCCTCCTTCTCTCTTCACCAATTTCTACTGACACCACTTAATTCTTTCTATGATTCGCGCGTTCTTCACGCCGCCAAATGACATCATCTCGCATGGCTGTCCCAGAGGATTCAAATTACACGAGATCGCGCGATACGCTGCGACGCTTATTCAGAACGCTTTAAAAACTTGCTAGCTTTAGAATGCTTGTTACATATTAGCGCCATAGTAATATCATGAATTGGATAGGAATATGGAGGAAAGTAAACTGGTAGACAAATTTAAAAAGTAAATAAATTTTATTCGAGTTCCCAGGGGAGGGTCACCATTCGTATTCTACATTTAACATACCTCTCGCCGTGAGGGTGTCACGATCATTCTGTGACGTATTAAAATATCGCTCAATGCACTTTGAACACTGTCCTGCAAGGTTGGGGGGTGTAAATTATCGCCGAACAGGTTGCGCAATACATGTGTCGTTGATAATTATTGCGGAACACCGCGATGTGGATGGCCGCTTGCACGCATTCGTAGCGTTCGTGCTCCGGGAGCTCTGTGTAGCACCCATCACACAGCAGCTTTCCGTGCATATAGCCCAGATTGATCCACGGGGGGGTGCTAATGCTCCGTAAACATAGCATTGTGTGTTCGTTGAGGACAACTCCGTCCCACGGCACATCGTCTTCCGGAGGTGGCGGAAACTGTATACTGTGGTATACTAGCATTTTTTTTCTTGATGTGAAATTGAAAAAATAATTTTATTAAAATTCTATTTAACACTTTCACCTCCGTATACGTAAGCCAAAAAACTTGTATTCATACTTACAATTTTATCACTTTTTTCACTCGTCGAACACAAATTCAATCGCAATGTGCTGTTGTCAGATGTCGAACGATTATAACCGTCTCACAGTATCTTCAGGATTTTGTATGTAACCCCTCCCCCATCTTCCTCCCTCTGTCCTCACCACCTAATTCTAAGATTCGGCGTTTCTGCACGTGTTCAATTTCGTTCGAGCGTTCTTCGCGCTGTGAAAATGACATCATCCCGCACGGCTGCTCCAGAGGAGTCAAATTACACACGATCGCGCGATACGCTTCGACGCTAAGATTGAAAAAACATTTTTGAAATACTGTTAGCTTTAGAATGCATGCGATTGTACCACTATGTAGTGCCGTCTCTTTCCCTCC
Source organism: Andrena camellia (assembly GCA_029448645.1). Taxonomy (NCBI): domain Eukaryota; kingdom Metazoa; phylum Arthropoda; class Insecta; order Hymenoptera; family Andrenidae; genus Andrena; species Andrena camellia. Next base: position 50,501,551 of record CM055677.1, on the reverse strand, counting down.
CCGAATATGTGATTTGTAAAACGTCGATCTTTCCCGACATCGTCCGAAACAATTTATAATAAAATTAAACAATTTCTGCTGCCTGGCGGTTCGCTAGATCGGTGTGGGCCTGGTCTAAAAATTTTTCGGGGGTGGGTCAGGGGTGAAAACATTTTCGGGGGTGGGCCAAGATCATTCCCTCCCTCAGTTAGGTATGAAAAAATTTCTGCTGTGTGTCATTCCCTCCCTCTGAAAAATTTCTGACGGTGGGCCAGGTCTGGAGAGGTCTCCGCGGCCGCTGGGCTTGGACTGATCCCCTCCACGATTATGGCTTCCCCTACTCCGCGGCTCGTGCGCGCGCAACCAGTGTTCCACTCCCCGCTGTCCCCGCGCCTAAAGTTCCCCCACCGCACTCCCCCGCGCGCCCTCACTTCCCCCCGCCCCGCGCTCCCGTCAGAGGACCGGAGTTTGAACCCGCCTAGACATACTACTGCGTACGCAAGTAGGGTGCTAAACAAAGCGGAAGAGAACTATAGTACCATAGAAAAGGAATTGTTGGACATCGTATGGGCGATACAACATTTCAGACCATATGTATACGGCACTAAATTCAAAACCGTGACAGGCCATAAACCGCTCACTTGGCTTTTTAACGTAAAGGACCCCGGCTCTAGATTAATGAGGTGGAAGTTGAAATTAGCAGAGTACGATTATAGCATAGAATATAAAACGGGAACGGCAAATAAGAACGCTGACGCCCTCAGTAGAATGTTCGCGATTACGCGAGTAACGAAGCGACAGCTCAGCACCGAAACACTAGCCGTCGCCAGTGAAATCACCAACGAAGAAGAAGAATCCCGACCAGGAGAAGAAACGGGCGATACGACATATACGGAGGACAATAAAAACCGAATACTGCGCGAATTTCATGACACTCCCTTGGGTGGACATTTAGGGGTAAAACGGACCCTGGAACGTATAAAATTAAACCATTCGCGGTCAGGTATGCGTCAAGACGTGGAAAAGTACATCTCCAGATGCGAAAAATGTCAGAAAAATAAACTATCGAGAATAACCAAAGCGCCCATGGTAATTACAGACACCCCCACAGAACCATTCGAGAAATGCGCATTTGGCATAGTAGGGCTCTTACTCGAGACAGGCTGACGAAACAAATACGTATTAACCATTCAAGACCTATTGACCAAATTCAGTAAAGCCAAACCCCTCGAGAACCAAGAAGCAAACACTGTAGCAAAGGAATTCTAAGATAATTTGCGAATACGGTATACCACGACGAGTGCTAACCGATCAAGGAACCAATTTCCTAAGTCAGGTATTCAAAAACGTCTGCAAATTGCTCAAGATCGAAAAAATTCAAACCACAGTCTACCACCCACAATCAAACGGAGCTCTAGAAAGAAGCCATCGTACACTAGCCGAATACCTAAAGAACTTTATCGCGGAAGACCAGACGGATTGGGATGAATGGCTACCTTACGCGATGTTTAGGTACAATACCACCCCGCACACGTCCACTAGCTACACGCCCTACGAACTCGTTTTCGGGAGGCAAGCTACCCTGCCGACCTCACTAAACCAGGCACCGCAATTAACATATACTTATGACAAATACGCTGAAGAGTTGCGAGAGAGACTACGGTCTACCAATAGCATTGCACGCGAGACTATAGGGATCAACAAAGACAAATCAAAGACGCAATACGACAAAAAGGCAGCAAACAGATCTTTCAAGATCGGGAACCAAGTACTACTGCACGACGAGACGGTGAGACGCGGACGATCAAAGAAATTAACACCCGCATGGATAGGCCCCTACACGATCCAAAACACGCATGATAATAATAATTACACCATAAATAAAGGGCGACGAACACTCCACGTACACGCAAACCGGCTTAAACATTCCATAGAATAGGACGGAAATAAAGGAAATAAAACTACACTAAACATTATACAGGTGTAGAGTTAAAATTTGAAAAAAAAAGGAATACATTAGTGTTTGGGATTGGTCGCAGCGACGCGACCAATCTGAGTACGCGCGCCTTGCCGCGAGGAGCGTGTAGTTTAAACGAGCTACCGTCATCGGTACCGCGGCTGGGCGATCGCGGCGATGGCCTTGCCGAGCCATCTCGGGGCTGACGCCTAGACAAATTAGCTATTGTCTCCCCCTCCTAATTAGCATTGTCTCGCGACACAGACGTGGACCGTGCGGATTGGCTAGGTGTTCGGTGCCCGAATCGGTGGCTTGGCCCGTGCCGTCTCCGCGATCTCGCTCTCTTGTGTGAACCGCGTGCAAGGAAACACCGCTGTTACCTCTAACGCGCAAAACAGAGCTATCGGTGCTCCGATAATACGAAATCGAGCACATTCTCGTCCTTTTTCTACACCGCGTACTCGCGCGGATGTTTCTTAGTTAAATAAGTGCGTGTGAGTTTAGTAATTAGTATAAATTTGTTCGTTTCATAATAGGCGTGCTCGTTTATTGTGAATCCATTTATTTACATATCAAACTAATAATAACAATTAAATAGGTTGCGCCGCGTGAGTTAATTCTTCTCGCGCGTTGAAAACAAGAACGTAGGTGCTCCACGTTCTTGTGCGAACATTAGAATTACAAAAAAAAATTTTATTTATATACAATATAACTGCTTCAACGTTTAAAATTCTTCAAACGGCCCCTCAAAGTGAGACCAAAATATACGACGAGAAACGAGCCCTATAAATTGATCCCCGTGGCGTTCTGGAACAAATACCAGACGCGAAAGAATTAAAATAGAGAATTCAACTAGGAACAACCAACACCAAGCAACGAGAACATCAGAAACTCACCAAACAAGGCCCGTATCCCCCACAAATCCTCCTCGTCCCAATACGCCTTATCCTCGCCCCGACGTCGTCACCGATCCGCACGGTACTTGCGTACCGCGTGCCGGTAGGAAATATTAATAAACCCCGACGGGGCAGGATATTCCAAGCCCTAAAAAAAAATTTTTTTTTGACAAACATAAACTTCACATCCCCACGCACGTCACGAAGACACAAAACATTACTAAACTCACCAATAAAAACAGCACGACCTCATGAGGTAAGTCCATGAGCGACAGCATGTCGGCGAATGCAACGAAATAAGAGGCGACCGAGAAAGTCGAGTCCCAGCCACACCTCCCACTTCAACCTAGTCCAGATAAAAAGGGCAAATTGTCCACGCAGCAAAAATTTATCTCGCGCCCGCACGAGAAAGACTTAGCGACCGACAAAACGAAACGTCGACTAAACATCAACATTATATATTTTACAGGATTCCTGCCCTGACGGTACTACTCATAGGAAGAACACCCTCCGACACAGACTTCGCTATAAAAGAATTTCAAGAACATCCCGGCATTTGTTTCGAAAATCTAGGTGACCTACAGATTTACCGAGATAGTTGGAAATTAATACTACACGTAGACATATCTTACATTTACCGACGCGAAGCAAATCTCCAGGCAGCACTATATGACATATTCGATCAGTGTAAAACACCTTCTACCGATAACTTACAAAAATTCTGTAAAACGTTCGGCACGAAAATTCAAGGCAAAGTAGACCGCGTCGCCAAACTCCTTACCTACGTCCAGCAAACCATAAGCTCCGCACCAAAACAGCGCCGCGGACTAATAGACGGATTAGGCTACATAGGCAAATCACTGTTCGGGCTAATGGATTCCGAAGATAGAAAGCAAATCAATGACCAAATAGACTTCCTGAAAAGACAGGACAGTAGATTAAAAAATGCAATCAAGGGGCAAGAAAAAATTGTAAGAGCCAACGCCGAGCTTCTCAATGAAACTATACACAACGTACAAGAAAATGAAATAACCCTTTTAAACGCGACTTGGCAAATTCAATACCTACTCCAACAGACGACTGACATTACTAAATTTCGAGAGACCATAGACGAACACCTCATACTAATATATAGCGTCGCAGAAACACTAATGCGCGACACACAAGACTTGCTAGAATTCATAATGGATATAAAAAAGGGAGTCCTTAACCCACGGTTAATACCACCAGCGCAAATCATAACGTACCTCACTTCAGCACTCCCACACATTCCAAAACACTCAAGACTTATTAAAGTTTATTATGGATATAAAGAAAGGAGTCTTAAACCCACGACCGATACCACCGGAACAAATCATAACCTACCTCACTTCCGCAATAGCTCATATACCGTAAGGACTAGACTTCCCCATCGGAATAAAGTTAGAAAACATGCACGTCTTGTACGACATCCTTACACTCCCTGCATTTTCGGATACCCAATCAATTACTGTGGTACTAGATATTCCGTTGCTAAACGCAAAAAATTCAAATTAAACAAGGTACACTCAGTACCCACAAAAATAAATGAATCGTTTTACGCGTATATAGATTCCCTCGACTCCTACGTGGTACTTGACACCTCGGTGCAAGATTACATACAGTTGAGCAAACAGGACCTATCGAAATGTAAGACTATAAACGATCTATACCTCTGCACCTCCAACCACCCGATTTTCAAAGCAATACCATACGGACCGTGCGAAGTACAGTTGTACACGAAATTAACAAAAAAACCAAAAAATTGTAAAATACGAATTATGACACTGAATCACACAATCCTGATAGAATTACAACAACCAGGCACATTGATTTATATTGCACCGAATCTGATACGATTAGCAGCAACTTGCGATGATAAGGACACAAACATGTATAGTATTAAGGACTCTGGTATAATAACGATAAGATATAAATGTACTATCACCACCGCCGAATTTACAATAGAAATCGGAAAACATTACGGAATAGAAAAAACATGGAACTACTTACCTGGTTACAATTTGTCGCTAGACGAAGTTACACTCCCACAGACCACTGTAAATTCGTATCGTAACACAAATTTCGAACTAAAAAGGATAATCAAACACCCGGAAGAATTAAATAAAGTTAGCAAAAAATTAGACGACTTGCAAAACGACTTGAAAAAACCTGAGATTATACCAACCGAGTACCACTACAGCTTCTTTACACTATCCTCGATAACGGGATTCATAACAATTACACTATGTATCGTTACATTCTACAAATGCATTGTGCATTTCAAAGCGAGAACATTGCGACATTGTACAACGGACAACACAAGTCACGACAAGACCACACAAAAACCCGAAGCGATAATTAAAATAGTTAGTAAGGAAGGAACGTCTTCCACTAGTTCCCTTTGAAACATTGTAACCATTATACACAAACCGTTATCACCGTATAATACAAATAATGTAGTGGGTTGTAGTGGGCTGTTCTTAATAAATGACCTCACGGTTAACAATAACAATAGGTAAGTATATTTCAGGATTGGTATAGCACGTCTTCTCCACGCTCTCTCTCTCTCTCTGCACACGCGACTCGCTCTCTGCTCGAATCACACTCGCTCGGTTGCCGGTCTCCGCTGTTGCCACGCTCGCATAACGCTACGGCGCGAAATTCAAACCGCTATAGTTCGGCCATTCTGACCACTGAGATTGCCCTCAATCTCCTTGCGTCACTCGTTACCGGCAATCGAACTTAAAGTTTAATCCTTTTCTGCTCTATGAGCTACATAACATAAGTACACATACCGGAATAAATCCTACGGTAACTCGTTCTTAGAGCTATACATAAGGTAGATACATAAAGTTTCTACATAAGGTGAATACGGATAAGGGAACTTTACATAAGGTGAGTATATCATAATTCTCTTTGGTATATCATAAGGCAGTTAAAACTAAGATAAAAGTTCTTATAATTAACACAATTAGAATACGATCTATGTATTCTAGTCGCACACTTAAGGTAAATGGTTATTACGAGAATAATGCAAAATAAAGGAACTTTGTTCATGGAACAGTAACTGCTTTCCTGGGATTCAACCAGGGTTTCATATTTTCCGGCGCACAAACACCTTCAAAAGGTTTCTGAGTCAATTGATGACCCTCGGGATCACATACTATGTACCTATCTCTTTCTAATACTTTTTTAATTACATAAGGACCTTTAAACTTTGGCAATAATTTTTTACTTGTACCCGGCGTCACGTCAATATTTTTAATAATGACATAATTTCCCACCGAGTATCGAGTAGGCGGCTTATGGATTCGTGGGTTAACTTCCTTTCTTTCAGGATTAACCCGCGCAGGATTCGTGGGTTAACATCCTTTCTTTCAAGTGTTAATTTTAAGCTGTTACAATCGGTTACAATCATGAAAGGAATTCCTTGCAAATAAATTCTAAACCGCTCGAGGGAATAAACGATAGCGAGAGCCTCAAGTTCGAAGCTGTGATACTTCGACTCGGCCTGTGTAGTCCTTTTGCTGAAATGCGATACCGGGTGAAATTTTCCATCAGACTGTTTTTGTAACAACACAGAACCGTAGCCGTGCGCGCTCGCATTACAATGCAGCTCCGTGTCCGCGGTAGGCGAATAAATTGACAGGACTGGTTCCGAAATTATCGCCTGCTTAAGTTTCTCAAAACATTTTAATGTCTCTTCGTCCCATTTGAATGCTTGTTTTGACCTCAGCAGGTCATACAATTGTTTTGCCTCTAGCGCGAAATTCCGTATAAACTTTCGGAAGTACGAGATTAGTCCTAAATAACTATGTAATTCCCGAAAATTTCTGGGTATGGGATATTCCACCATAGCCCTTATATTTTCATTACTCGGTCGGATCCCTTCTACGTCGATGTGATATCCTAAATAGACAATTTCCGTCAATAGAAAAGCGCATTTCGCGAACTCTAATTCAAGGCAGTTATTCACCAAAACAGTCAAGACTTCTTTCAATATTTGCAAATTTTCTTCCGCTGTCACGGTAGCAATCAGTAGATCATCCAGATAAATCAAAATCTTATTCTCCAACAACAGTTTTTGAAAAGCTGAGTTAATAAATCGCATAAAGAAAGATGGACCATTAGACAGTCCGAAAGGCATCCGGAGATATTTAAATTGTCCCATAAAGGTTGCGAAAGCTGTATACTGAATGGAATTTTCCTTTAAGAAAACATGGTGAAACGCGTCCTTTAAATCCAATTTGGTAAAATACACCTTGTTTTTCAATTGGTCTATTTGATCATCGATACGTGGAATGGGAAAATTGTCTCTTAATGTCAACTTATTTACATCGCGGTAATCTATGGCCAATCTTATTTTCTCCTTCCTTTTTATCAACACAATTCGACTGCAATACTGTGATGTACTTGGTCGGATAATCTTTCGCTGGAGTAGATCAGTAATAATTTCGGCAACTGCAGCTTTTTCGCTATAAGATAAACGTCTAGGATTATAGTAAAAAGGTTGACTCTTCGATTTTAAAACTAATTCCATTTCTAATTTAGTGGTAGGCATCTCGGGCCTTTTCGGACGTACATAATACTGCTCAACCACTTCCTTTACCTTATTCTGTAATTTTCAGTTCAGAGTCTGGTTTACATTTACACACGCAGAGTTATCGGTATTATCTGCGACCTCGATTTTCAAAATGTCCGGCACCATCGGCTCGTCCGCAACTGTCTGACTTTTCCGCCAAATGTTTACCTTTTTTTCCAATATTAACCTCCAACGCAGCGTGAGCAATAAAATCACGACCCAAAAGACAAATACAATTCATTGTCGAATTTGGAATCACGTAGAAATTAATTATGACCTCCGAATCGTCTACTTTCAATTTTTGCTCGAGTCGGCCTAAAACTTTAATTTTGCTACGATTCAGGCCTTCGAATTTCGTGGCATTTAACGGCGAAACAATATTGACGCTTTCGGGTATAGCGCGTTCATACAAAAACGATACGGGGCTCCCGGTGTCTAGAACAGCAACAATCTTACCAATGTTCATAGTCACTTCGATGGTATAACAGGGAATTATTTCGGTGTTTACGTCAACAATATGGGTAGCGGTATTCGTCGTTGCCTTTGTTGTCACCTCTCCCGCTGTTGCCAACCGCTTCGGACAAAGACGCCTCTGATGATCCTTTGAACCGCAGATGTAACATGATCCTCGACTACGCCTTGGCTTTGGACACTTGTTTATCGTGTGGCCGGTTTCATTGCAATTGAAACATCGGACTTCCGACCTTCCTTCCTCTGTCGTAGACGCCTTCGTCGATGGTTTCTTCGATGTATCCGCCTTACCGGTAACGTCCCACGTCGTCTGTGAGAATTGGCTTCTAATTCTATCGTAAATTTTTAGCTTTTCTTTGAGCTCTACCAGTGTACGAGCCTCGTATAAGCACATTTTTCGGTTTGCCTTCTCTGGAATCCCATCCACTATGTATTGTATTAACGCCTCCGTCTCGACGCTTCCCCTCGCTGCTATTTCTTTTATAGTTAAGAAATACTCGTGAACTGACTCGGTACGCTGCATTTTCCTTTTGCATAACGTTTGGTGTAACTGCACACTATTCACTTTCGTGGAGAATTCTTCTAAGAGCAAAAGTCTGAGTCGGTCCCACGTAGTAACTCCCCGTTCACCTTGCGTGAATAATCTAGCAAGTCCGGTTAACCGCTTCTTTGCGAACAATAGTTTTTGTAGCTCAGACCAGCCTAATAGCTTGGCGTTATCTTCGAATTCCGCGATCCAGGTTTCAATAGGATATTCTTCGCTATGTTGTGCCCTGCGTGATGGCTCGCAAGGCTGGTACGGAATCTGGCGTAATCGTGGGTTCGGGAGTGATTAAAGGATGAGAATCCACCGGGTGAACTACACCATATGTGTTTAAACTCAAAGACTAAGTCTTTATTCAGAAACAACTACAACTAGACTGAGGTGTACAAGTAAGTTTTTAGCCGTGTTGCCCGGTCGAGGGTCAGATCTCCAGTCTCCCGATTAGCGGAGACGAATTGGTTTTATATCATGCCCGGTAAATGTGGAGCGTTCGCATTTTGATGATTTTGTAGATTCGGTTGCTTAGCGGCTGTCTTAGCTTGGAAACTTTGTCGAAGACTTGGTCGAAGCCTTCTTAAGATTCTCGCGAACAACCGCGATAGCGCTTAACGTGGTCATTGTCTATCACGCTAACGTCGCACTTTCGCATCGAATACCGAACAGAACCTGTGCACTTCAGGACAAATGGGGGCGCTCACACGTGTCTCGCGAAATCGGACTTCGAAACCGCATTCACTTCGAAACCGCATTCAGTTCGAATCCGTACTTAATTCGGATATCCCACTTCTGATAGCTGTAGTGGGTTGTAGTGGGCTGTTCTTAATAAATGACCTCACGGTTAACAATAACAATAGGCAAGTATATTTCAGGATTGGTATAACACGTCTCCTCCACGCTCTCTCTCTCTCTGCACACGCGACTCGCTCTCTGCTCGAGTCACACTCGCTCGGTTGCCGGTCTCCGCTGTTACCACGCTCGCATGACGCTACGGCGCGAGATTCAAACCGCTATATATTATAACCCATTACTGTCAAATGTAAAAGACAAGTAATATTCGTACATACCGAATTACAATTATAATCTAGCTTAAGAATCAATGATAATCAACCGCTAAGAAAAGCTATGGCTTTTCCTCCCTTAGGGGGGGAGGGATGTCGTGCCCAGGCAACGCCCAAGCACACGTATTATACACGCCGCTATACATTATACATATTATATTACGTTCGAAACGTTCCTACGCTAAGACAGCTGCTACGCAACCTCGAATCTACAAATCAGCAAAATGCGAACGCTTCACATTTACGGGGCATGATAACGCGCACCACGTCCAAAACGGATATAAAACCAATTCAACTTCGCTGATCAACAGATTCTAGACCCGACTCTCGATCTGTTAACACAGCTAAAATATTTGTATATCTCATTCTAGTTTAGTTAAGTTTGAATAAAAGGCTTAGTTTTTGAGCTTAATCGAACTTGGTACAGTTCACCCAGTAGACCCTCATCTTTTGTTCACTCCCGAACCTACGATAACGCCAAATCCCATACCACCCTTGCAACCCATCACGCAGGGCACAACATTATCAATTAAAATAGAAATTGATTACAACAATATTTAAGGAAATTTTGCTCCTCCAACTAGAAATTTACAGTAATTAAATAAAGTAGAAGTTAAATTCATAAATATATTCGAAAATTTAGCTCCTCCAACTAGAATTTTTTAGGTGACCTATAAAATAGAATTTAATTTCAACAAAATTTGCGAAAAATTTAGCTCCTCCAACTAGAAATTTTCACGTAACCTATTAAATTTGAAGTAAAACTAAAGAAAATATACGACTATATTTTCCCCCTCAAACTAAATATATTAAAGTAATCAATTAAAATAGAAGTTAATTTCAACAAAATTTTCGAAATATTCAGCTCCTCCAACTAGAAATTTTAAGGTGAACAATTAAAATACAAGATAATTTCTACATTTAGGAACAATTTGGCTCCTCTGTTACGTATGTGGAATTTTCCCATACGCCGCTCTCAACTATTTTTCGAGCTCGCGTCCGCGAAGGGAAAACGCCCTAAAATCCTTTTGCTTATCACACACCACTAATGGAAGTCAAGATCCCGACCAGCTGGACCATGACCGTGAGAACGGGAGTGACACGACGACGACCCCGAAGGATTTCCTTATATGGAGATTCCTAACGAATCCCCACTCATTTTTGGAACTATATAAACCCTTTGGTTTCAACCCTCGTCGGTTCAAAGCAATACAGTCACGCGTAGAGTAACGTCGTGTCACGCTCGTACAGAGTTGGTTAAAATCCAGTAAGATCGGGCTCGAGTCTCTTTACGAATCAACAGTTAACCTCATAGAACCCGCGAGTTCGGTTTATATTCTATTTGGCACTTTGAAATAGCCACTCTTACGCCCCGCAACGCCAGTGCGTTAACACCATGCAACTATTGGTAAACTACACATTTTATCATATTATTTAATCGCGACACTTACATTTGTACAATAATTAGTTATTGATAATACGAATGGTGTTCACGTTGTAAATCGAGTAGATTCGTTAAACCCATCTCTTACCCAGCGATCCTTATAATATTAGTAGCACTCGCCCACTGATACAACTTTACCGCTCGAGTTGTATCAAACTTTAATTAAGAGTTACGAGGCATCACTAACATTTCCCGCGACTCCCTGATTTCACATCAGGTTCGTTCGCAAACCTTTCACCAAAACAAGGAATCTTCTCCAACCCAGTGGCTCCCCGATTTCGCATCGGGTTTGTCCAAGAAACTTCACCCTCCTACGGCTCCCTGATTTCGCATCAGGTTCGTCTGTGAATAATCCAACCTCCTAACAGCTCCCTGGTTTCGCACCAGGTTCGTCTGTGAACTTCACCGAGTGACTACCCGATTTCGCATCGGGTTCGTCCGCGTGTGACTCCATCCTAGAGGCTCCCTGATTTCGCATCAGGTTCGTCCTCGCTTCCGATAATCCTAGCGGCTCCCTGATTTCGCATCAGGTTCGTCCGCACTCTGACTAACAAACTCATAAACCGTATTCCTTGGGAAATACCCTTCTCGCCGGCCTCTCGCGTTGCCGCAGCCCCGGCTCGTAACACCTCCAACTACCAATTTTACGCCAACAATTAAAATAGGATTCAGTTCTCACAAAAGTTCAGAAAAATTTGACTCCGCCAACTAGAAATTTACAGCATTTAAAAAAAAATAGAAATTAATTTCAACAAAATTTGTGAAAAATTTAACTCCTGCAACAAGAATTTTTAAAGTTAACTATCACAGTCGAAGTTAATTTCAACCAAATTTTACAGAAATTCAGCCCCAGCAACAAGAAATTTTAATGTGAACTATTAAAATAGGTGATAATTTCAACAAATTTTGAAAAAAAACGTCGGTCCTCCAACTAGAATTTTTAAGATGAACTATGAAAATAGAAGTTAATTAAAAAAAATTCGAAAAATTTAGCTCCTGCAACTTGAAATTTACAGTAATTGAATAAAATAGAAGTTAATTCCAACAAAATTTTCTAAAAATTTAGCTCCTCCAACTAGAAAATTTAATGTGGACTATAAATAATAAATTAATTACAAAAACATTTGCGTAAAATTTAGATCTTCCAACAAGAAATTTACAATAATTAAATAAGCTAGAAGTTTATTCGAACAAAATTTCCAAAAATTTAACACCTGCGACTGGAAATTTCACGTAAACAATTCAAATAGGTTTTAATTTCAACAAAATTTGTGAAAAAATTACCGCCTACAAATAGAAATTTTAACGTGATCAATTAAATACCAGAAGTTGATTTAAACAATATCTAAAGAAATTTTGTTCCTCCAACTCGAAATTTACAGTAATTAAGTAAAATAGAAATAAATTACATAAAAACAATCGAAAAATTTAGATCCTACCTAGAAATTTTTTGATGAACAATTAAAATAGAAGATAATTTTTCCACATTTGCTTAAAATTTGGGTCTCCAACTATAAATTTTACGCAAACAATTAAAATAGGATTCAGTTTTTACAAGCTTTGCGAAAAATTTAGGTCCTGCAACTTGAAATATGCAGTAATAAAATAAAATAGAAATTAATTTCATCAAAATTTTCGAAAATTAAACTCCTCCATCTAGAAATTTTAACATGAACTATTAAAAGAGAAGTTGATTTGAACAAAATTCTCTAAAAGTTTGGCTTATCCATCTTGAAATTTTAATTTGAACTATGAAATATAAATTAACTTCAACAACATTTGCGTAAAATTTAGCTCATCCAACTAGAAAATTTAAGGTGAACAATTAAAATAGATGATAATTTCAACAAAATTTGCGAAAAACTTAGCTCCACCAACTAGAAATTTACAGTAATTGAATAAAATAGTAGTTAATTCCAACAAAATTTTCTAAAAATTTAGCTTCTCCAACTAGAAAATTTAATGTGGACTATAAATAATAAATTAATTACAAAAACATTTGCGTAAAATTTAGATCTTCCAACAAGAAATTTACAATAATCAAATATGCTAGAAGTTTATTCGAACAAAATTTCCAAAAATTTAACACCTGCGACTGGAAATTTCACGTAAACAATTCAAATAGGTTTTAATTTCAACAAAATTTGTGAAAAAATTACCGCCTACAAATAGAAATTTTAACGTGATCAATTAAATACCAGAAGTTGATTTAAACAATATCTAATGAAATTTAGATCCTCCAACTCGAAATTTACAGTAATTAAGTAAAGTAGAATTAAATTACATAAAAATATTCGAAAAATTTATATCCTACCTAGAAATTTTTTGATGAACAATTAAAATAGAAGATAATTTTTCCACATTTGCTTAAAATTTGGGTCTCAAACTATAAATTTTACGCAAACAATTAAAATAGGATTCAGTTTTTACAAGCTTTGCGAAAAATTTAGGTCCTGCAACTTGAAATATGCAGTAATAAAATAAAATGGAAATTAATTTCATCAAAATTTTCGAAAATTAAACTCCTCCATCTAGAAATTTTAACATGAACTATTAAAAGAGAAATTGATTTGAACAAAATTCTCTAAAAGTTTGGCTTATCCATCTAGATATTTTAATTTGTACTATGAAATATAAATTAACTTCAACAACATTTGCGTAAAATTTAGCTCCTCCAACTAGAAAATTTAAGGTGAACAATTAAAATAGATGATAATTTCAACAAAATTTGCGAAAAATTTAGCTGCTCCAACTAGAAATTTACAGTAATTGAATAAAATAGAAGTTAATTCCAACAAAATTTTCTAAAAATTTAGCTTCTCCAACTAGAAAATTTAATGTGGACTATAAATAATAAATTAATTACAAAAACATTTGCGTAAAATTTAGATCTTCCAACTAGAAATTTACAATAATTAAATAAGCTAGATGTTTATTCCAACAAAACGTTTCGAAAATTTAACTCCACCATTTAAATATTTTAAAATGAACTATTTAAAGCGAAGTTGATTTGAACAAAATTGTCTAAAAAGTTGGCTCCTCCAACTAGAAAATTTAAGGTGAACAATTAAAATAGATGATAATTTCAACAAAATTTGCGAAAAATTTAGCTCCACCAACTAGAAATTTACAGTAATTGAATAAAATAGTAGTTAATTCCAACAAAATTTTCTAAAAATTTAGCTTCTCCAACTAGAAAATTTAATGTGGACTATAAATAATAAATTAATTACAAAAACATTTGCGTAAAATTTAGATCTTCCAACAAGAAATTTACAATAATTAAATAAGCTAGAAGTTTATTCGAACAAAATTTCCAAAAATTTAACACCTGCGACTGGAAATTTCACGTAAACAATTCAAATAGGTTTTAATTTCAACAAAATTTGTGAAAAAATTACCGCCTACAAATAGAAATTTTAACGTGATCAATTAAATACCAGAAGTTGATTTAAACAATATCTAATGAAATTTAGATCCTCCAACTCGAAATTTACAGTAATTAAGTAAAGTAGAATTAAATTACATAAAAATATTCGAAAAATTTATATCCTACCTAGAAATTTTTTGATGAACAATTAAAATAGAAGATAATTTTTCCACATTTGCTTAAAATTTGGGTCTCAAACTATAAATTTTACGCAAACAATTAAAATAGGATTCAGTTTTTACAAGCTTTGCGAAAAATTTAGGTCCTGCAACTTGAAATATGCAGTAATAAAATAAAATGGAAATTAATTTCATCAAAATTTTCGAAAATTAAACTCCTTCATCTAGAAATTTTAACATGAACTATTAAAAGAGAAATTGATTTGAACAAAATTCTCTAAAAGTTTGGCTTATCCATCTAGATATTTTAATTTGTACTATGAAATATAAATTAACTTCAACAACATTTGCGTAAAATTTAGCTCCTCCAACTAGAAAATTTAAGGTGAACAATTAAAATAGATGATAATTTCAACAAAATTTGCGAAAAATTTAGCTGCTCCAACTAGAAATTTACAGTAATTGAATAAAATAGAAGTTAATTCCAACAAAATTTTCTAAAAATTTAGCTTCTCCAACTAGAAAATTTAATGTGGACTATAAATAATAAATTAATTACAAAAACATTTGCGTAAAATTTAGATCTTCCAACTAGAAATTTACAATAATTAAATAAGCTAGATGTTTATTCCAACAAAACGTTTCGAAAATTTAACTCCACCATTTAAATATTTTAAAATGAACTATTTAAAGCGAAGTTGATTTGAACAAAATTGTCTAAAAAGTTGGCTCCTCCAACTAGAAAATTTAAGGTGAACAATTAAAATAGATGATAATTTCAACAAAATTTGCGAAAAATTTAGCTCCTCCAACTAGAAATTTACAGTAATTGAATAAAATAGTAGTTAATTCCAACAAAATTTTCTAAAAATTTAGCTTCTCCAACTAGAAAATTTAATGTGGACTATAAATAATAAATTAATTACAAAAACATTTGCGTAAAATTTAGATCTTCCAACTAGAAATTTACAATAATTAAATAAGGTAGAAGTTTATTCCAACAAAATTTCCGAAAATTTTACACCTGCGACTGGAAATTTCACGTAAACAATTAAAATAGGTTTTAATTTCAACAAAATTTGTGAAAAAATTACCGCCTACAAATAGAAATTTTAACGTGATCAATTAAAACAGAAGTTGATTTAAACAATATCTAAAGAAATTTTGTTCCTCCAACTCGAAATTTACAGTAATTAAGTAAAGTAGAATTAAATTATATAAAAATATTCGAAAAATTTAGCTCATCCAACTAGAAAATTTAAGGTGAACAATTAAAATAGATGATAATTTCAACAAAATTTGCGAAAAATTTAGCTCCTCCAACTAGAAATTTACAGTAATTGAATAAAATAGAAGTTAATTCCAACAAAATTTTCTAAAAATTTAGCTTCTCCAACTACAAAATTTAATGTGGACTATAAATAATAATTTAATTACAAAAACATATGCGTAAAATTTAGATCTTCCAACTAGAAATTTACAATAATTAAATAAGCTAGATGTTTATTCCAACAAAACGTTTCGAAAATTTAACTCCACCATTTAGATGTTTTAAAATGAACTATTTAAAGCGAAGTTGATTTAAACAAAATTGTCTAAAAAGTTGGCTCCACCAACTAGAAAATTTAAGGTGAACAATTAAAATAGATGATAATTTCAACAAAATTTGCGAAAAATTTAGCTCCTCCAACTAGAAATTTACAGTAATTGAATAAAATAGTAGTTAATTCCAACAAAATTTTCTAAAAATTTAGCTTCTCCAACTACAAAATTTAATGTGGACTATAAATAATAAATTAATTACAAAAACATTTGCGTAAAATTTAGATCTTCCAACTAGAAATTTACAATAATTAAATAAGCTAGAAGTTTATTCCAACAAAATTTCCGAAAATTTAACTCCTCCTTCTAGAAATTTTAGGATGAACTATTAAAACTGAATTTAATTTCAACAAATTTTCTAAAAATATAGCTTCACCAACTAGAAATTTTAACCTAATCAATAAAAATAGAAGATAATTTCAACTATATTTAAGGAAATTTTGTTCCTCCAACTAGAAGTTTACAATAATTAAATAAGCTAGAAATTTATTCCAAAAAAATTTCCGAAAATTTAACTCCTCCATCTAGAAGTTTTGAGATGAACTATTAAAAGAGAAGTCAATTTGAACCAAATTTTCTGAAAGTTTAGCTTCATCAACTTGAAATTTCAACGGGAACTATAAAATATAAATTAATTTCAACAACATTTGCGTAAAATTTAGATCTTCCAACTAGAAATTTACAATAATTTAATAAGCTAGAAGTTTATTCCAACAAAATTTCCAAAAATTTAACTCCTCCATCTAGAAGTTTTAGTATGAACTATAAAAACTGAATTTAATTTCAACAAATTTTCTAAAAATATAGCTTCAGCATCTAGAAATTTTAACCTAATCAACTAAAATAGAAGATAATTTCAACTATATTTAAGGAAATTTTATTCCTCCAACTAGAAATTTACAGTAATTAAATAAAAAAGACGTTAATTTCATCAACATTTTGAAAAATTTAGCTCTTGCAACTAGAAATTTTAGGTTGAACTATTAAAATGGAAGTTAATTTAAACATTATTTTATAAAAATTCAGCTTCTCCACCTACAAACTTTAAGGTGAGCTACAAAATTTAAATTAATTTCAAAGAAATGTGCATTAATTTGAAATCCTCCAATTAGAAATTTTAAGGTGAACAATTAAAATAGATGACAATTTCAACAAAATTTGGGAATAATTCCGCTGCTCCAACTATAAATGTTACGCAAACAATTGAAATAGGATTTAGTTTTAAAAAAATTTCCGAAAAATTTAGCTCCTCCAACTAGAAATTTACAGTAATTGAATAAAATAGAAGTTAATTCCAACAAAATTTTCTAAAAATTTAGCTTCTCCAACTACAAAATTTAATGTGAACTATAAATAATAAATTAATTACAAAAACATTTGCGTAAAATTTAAATCTTCCAACTAGAAATTTACAATAATTAAATTAGCTAGATGTTTATTCCAACAAAACGTTTCGAAAATTTAACTCCACCATTTAGATGTTTTAAAATGAACTACTTAAAGCCAAGTTGATTTGAACAAAATTGTCTAAAAAGTTGGCTCCTCCAACTAGAAAATTTAAGGTGAACAATTAAAATAGATGATAATTTCAACAAAATTTGCGAAAAATTTAGCTCCTCCAACTAGAAATTTACAGTAACTGAATAAAATCGTAGTTAATTCCAACAAAATTTTCTAAAAATTCAGCTTCTCCAACTAGAAACTTTAATGTGGACTATAAATAATAAATTAATTACAAAAACATTTGCGTAAAATTTAGATCTTCCAACTAGAATTTTACAATAATTAAATAAGCTAGAAGTTTATTCCAACAAAATTTCCGAAAATTTAACTCCTCCATCTAGAAGTTTTAGGATGAACAATTAAAACTGAAGTTAATTTCAACAAATTTTCTAAAAATATAGCTTCAGCATCTAGAAATTTTTACCTAATCAATTAAAATAGAATATGATTTCAACTATATTTAAGGAAATTCTGTTCCTCCAACTAGAAGTCTACAGTAATTAAATAAAGAAGACATTAAGTTCAACAACATTTTCGAAAAATTTAACTTCTCCATCTGGAAATTTTAAGGTAAGCTACTAAAATAGAAGTTAATTTCAAGAAAATTTGTGAAAAATTTAGGTCCTCTGTCTAAAAATTTTAAGGTGAACTATAAAATATGAATTAATTCAACAAAATTTGCGGAAAAATTTATCTCCTGCAACTATAAGTTTGAAGACATTTTATTAAAATAGATGTAAATTTCAACAAAATTTGCGAAAAATTTAGCACCTGCCACTGGAAATTTCACGTAAACAATTCAAATAGTTTTTAATTTCAACAAAATTTGTGAAAAAATTACCGCCTACAAATAGAAATTTTAACGTTATCAAATAAAAAAGAAGTTGATTTAAACTATATCTAAAGAAATTTTGTTCCTCCAACTCGAAATTTACAGTAATTAAGTAAAGTAGAATTAAATTACATAAAAATATTCGAAAAATTTAGATCGTACCTAGAAATTTTATGATGAACAATTCAAATAGAAGATAATTTTTCCACATTTGCTTAAAATTTGGGTCTCCAACTATAAATTTTACGCAAACAATTAAAATAGGATTCAATTTTTACAAACTTTGCGAAAAATTTAGGTCCTGCAACTAGAAATATGCAGTAATAAAATAAAATAGAAATTAACTTCATCAAAATTTTCGAAAATTAAACTCCTCCATCTAGGAGTTTTAACATGAACTATTAAAAGAGAAATTGATTTGAACAAAATTCTCTAAAAGTTTGGCTTCTCCATCTAGAAATTTTAATTTGAACTATGAAATATAAATTAACTTCAACAACATTTGCGTAAAATTTAGCTCCTCCAACTAGAAAATTTAAGGTGACCAATTAAAATAGATGATAATTTCAACAAAATTTGCGAAAAATTTAGCTCCTCCAGCTAGAAATTTATAGTAATTGAATAAAATAGAAGTTAATTCCAACAAAATTTTCTAAAAATTTAGCTTCTCCAACTACAAAATTTAATGTGGACTATAAATAATAAATTAATTACAAAAACATTTGCGTAAAATTTAGATCTTCCAACTAGAAATTTACAATAATTAAATAAGCTAGAAGTTTATTCCAACAAAATTTCCGAAAATTTAACTCCTCCTTCTAGAAATTTTAGGATGAACTATTAAAACTGAATTTAATTTCAACAAATTTTCTAAAAATATAGCTTCACCAACTAGAAATTTTAACCTAATCAATAAAAATAGAAGATAATTTCAACTATATTTAAGGAAATTTTGTTCCTCCAACTAGAAGTTTACAATAATTAAATAAGCTAGAAATTTATTCCAAAAAAATTTCCGAAAATTTAACTCCTCCATCTAGAAGTTTTGAGATGAACTATTAAAAGAGAAGTCAATTTGAACCAAATTTTCTGAAAGTTTAGCTTCATCAACTTGAAATTTCAACGGGAACTATAAAATATAAATTAATTTCAACAACATTTGCGTAAAATTTAGATCTTCCAACTAGAAATTTACAATAATTTAATAAGCTAGAAGTTTATTCCAACAAAATTTCCAAAAATTTAACTCCTCCATCTAGAAGTTTTAGTATGAACTATAAAAACTGAATTTAATTTCAACAAATTTTCTAAAAATATAGCTTCAGCATCTAGAAATTTTAACCTAATCAACTAAAATAGAAGATAATTTCAACTATATTTAAGGAAATTTTATTCCTCCAACTAGAAATTTACAGTAATTAAATAAAAAAGACGTTAATTTCATCAACATTTTGAAAAATTTAGCTCTTGCAACTAGAAATTTTAGGTTGAACTATTAAAATGGAAGTTAATTTAAACATTATTTTATAAAAATTCAGCTTCTCCACGTACAAACTTTAAGGTGAGCTACAAAATTCAAATTAATTTCAAAGAAATGTGCATTAATTTGAAATCCTCCAATTATAAATTTTAAGGTGAACAATTAAAATAGATGACAATTTCAACAAAATTTGCGAATAATTCCGCTGCTCCAACTATAAATGTTACGCAAACAATTGAAATAGGATTTAGTTTTAAAAAATTTCCGAAAAATTTTGCTCCTCCAACTAGAAATTTACAGTAATTGAATAAAATAGAAGTTAATTCCAACAAAATTTTCTAAAAATTTAGCTTCTCCAACTACAAAATTTAATGTGAACTATAAATAATAAATTAATTACAAAAACATTTGCGTAAAATTTAAATCTTCCAACTAGAAATTTACAATAATTAAATAAGCTAGATGTTTATTCCAACAAAACGTTTCGAAAATTTAACTCCACCATTTAGATGTTTTAAAATGAACTACTTAAGGCGAAGTTGATTTGAACAAAATTGTCTAAAAAGTTGGCTCCTCCATCTAGAAAATTTAAGGTGAACAATTAAAATAGATGATAATTTCAACAAAACTTGCGAAAAATTTAGCTCCTCCAACTAGAAATTTACAGTAACTGAATAAAATAGTAGTTAATTCCAACAAAATTTTCTAAAAATTCAGCTTCTCCAACTAGAAAATTTAATGTGGACTATAAATAATAAATTAATTACAAAAACATTTGCGTAAAATTTAGATCTTCCAACTAGAATTTTACAATAATTAAATAAGCTAGAAGTTTATTCCAACAAAATTTCCGAAAATTTAACTCCTCCATCTAGAAGTTTTAGGATGAACTATTAAAACTGAATTTAATTTCAACAAATTTTCTAAAAATATAGCTTCAGCATCTAGAAATTTTTACCTAATCAATTAAAATAGAATATGATTTCAACTATATTTAAGGAAATTCTGTTCCTCCAACTAGAAGTCTACAGTAATTAAATAAAGAAGACATTAAGTTCAACAACATTTTCGAAAAATTTAACTTCTCCATCTGGAAATTTTAAGGTAAGCTACTAAAATAGAAGTTAATTTCAAGAAAATTTGTGAAAAATTTAGGTCCTCTGTCTAAAAATTTTAAGGTGAACTATAAAATACGAATTAATTCAACAAAATTTGCGGAAAAATTTATCTCCTCCAACTATAAGTTTGAAGATTTTTTTTTAAAATAGATGTAAATTTCAACAAAATTTGCGAAAAATTTAGCACCTGCCACTGGAAATTTCACGTAAACAATTCAAATAGTTTTTAATTTCAACAAAATTTGTGAAAAAATTACAGCCTACAAATAGAAATTTTAACGTGATCAAATAAACCAGAAGTTGATTTAAACTATATCTAAAGAAATTTTGTTCCTCCAACTCGAAATTTACAGTAATTAAGTAAAGTAGAATTAAATTACATAAAAATATTCGAAAAATTTAGATCGTACCTAGAAATTTTATGATGAACAATTAAAATAGAAGATAATTTTTCCACATTTGCTTAAAATTTAGGTCTCCAACTATAAATTTTACGCAAACAATTAAAATAGGATTCAGTTTTTACAAACTTTGCGAAAAATTTAGGTCCTGCAACTAGAAATATGCAGTAATAAAATAAAATAGAAATTAACTTCATCAAAATTTTCGAAAATTAAGCTCCTCCATCTAGAAGTTTTAACAGGAACTATTAAAAGAGAAGTTGATTTGAACAAAATTCTCTAAAAGTTTGGCTTCTCCATCTAGAAATTTTAATTTGAACTATGAAATATAAATTAACTTCAACAACATTTGCGTAAAATTTAGCTCCTCCAACTAGAATATTTAAGGTGACCAATTAAAATAGATGATAATTTCAACAAAATTTGCGAAAAATTTAGCTCCTCCAGCTAGAAATTTATAGTAATTGAATAAAATAGAAGTTAATTCCAACAAAATTTTCTAAAAATTTAGCTTCTCCAACTACAAAATTTAATGTGGACTATAAATAATAAATTAATTACAAAAACATTTGCGTAAAATTTAGATCTTCCAACTAGAAATTTACAATAATTAAATAAGCTAGAAGTTTATTCCAACAAAATTTCCGAAAATTTAACTCCTCCTTCTAGAAATTTTAGGATGAACTATTAAAACTGAATTTAATTTCAACAAATTTTCTAAAAATATAGCTTCACCAACTAGAAATTTTAACCTAATCAATAAAAATAGAAGATAATTTCAACTATATTTAAGGAAATTTTGTTCCTCCAACTAGAAGTTTACAATAATTAAATAAGCTAGAAATTTATTCCAAAAAAATTTCCGAAAATTTAACTCCTCCATCTAGAAGTTTTGAGATGAACTATTAAAAGAGAAGTCAATTTGAACCAAATTTTCTGAAAGTTTAGCTTCATCAACTTGAAATTTCAACGGGAACTATAAAATATAAATTAATTTCAACAACATTTGCGTAAAATTTAGATCTTCCAACTAGAAATTTACAATAATTTAATAAGCTAGAAGTTTATTCCAACAAAATTTCCAAAAATTTAACTCCTCCATCTAGAAGTTTTAGTATGAACTATAAAAACTGAATTTAATTTCAACAAATTTTCTAAAAATATAGCTTCAGCATCTAGAAATTTTAACCTAATCAACTAAAATAGAAGATAATTTCAACTATATTTAAGGAAATTTTATTCCTCCAACTAGAAATTTACAGTAATTAAATAAAAAAGACGTTAATTTCATCAACATTTTGAAAAATTTAGCTCTTGCAACTAGAAATTTTAGGTTGAACTATTAAAATGGAAGTTAATTTAAACATTATTTTATAAAAATTCAGCTTCTCCACGTACAAACTTTAAGGTGAGCTACAAAATTTAAATTAATTTCAAAGAAATGTGCATTAATTTGAAATCCTCCAATTAGAAATTTTAAGGTGAACAATTAAAATAGATGACAATTTCAACAAAATTTGCGAATAATTCCGCTGCTCCAACTATAAATGTTACGCAAACAATTGAAATAGGATTTAGTTTTAAAAAAATTTCCGAAAAATTTTGCTCCTCCAACTAGAAATTTACAGTAATTGAATAAAATAGAAGTTAATTCCAACAAAATTTTCTAAAAATTTAGCTTCTCCAACTACAAAATTTAATGTGAACTATAAATAATAAATTAATTACAAAAACATTTGCGTAAAATTTAAATCTTCCAACTAGAAATTTACAATAATTAAATAAGCTAGATGTTTATTCCAACAAAACGTTTCGAAAATTTAACTCCACCATTTAGATGTTTTAAAATGAACTACTTAAGGCGAAGTTGATTTGAACAAAATTGTCTAAAAAGTTGGCTCCTCCATCTAGAAAATTTAAGGTGAACAATTAAAATAGATGATAATTTCAACAAAACTTGCGAAAAATTTAGCTCCTCCAACTAGAAATTTACAGTAACTGAATAAAATAGTAGTTAATTCCAACAAAATTTTCTAAAAATTCAGCTTCTCCAACTAGAAAATTTAATGTGGACTATAAATAATAAATTAATTACAAAAACATTTGCGTAAAATTTAGATCTTCCAACTAGAATTTTACAATAATTAAATAAGCTAGAAGTTTATTCCAACAAAATTTCCGAAAATTTAACTCCTCCATCTAGAAGTTTTAGGATGAACTATTAAAACTGAATTTAATTTCAACAAATTTTCTAAAAATATAGCTTCAGCATCTAGAAATTTTTACCTAATCAATTAAAATAGAATATGATTTCAACTATATTTAAGGAAATTCTGTTCCTCCAACTAGAAGTCTACAGTAATTAAATAAAGAAGACATTAAGTTCAACAACATTTTCGAAAAATTTAACTTCTCCATCTGGAAATTTTAAGGTAAGCTACTAAAATAGAAGTTAATTTCAAGAAAATTTGTGAAAAATTTAGGTCCTCTGTCTAAAAATTTTAAGGTGAACTATAAAATACGAATTAATTCAACAAAATTTGCGGAAAAATTTATCTCCTCCAACTATAAGTTTGAAGATTTTTTTTTAAAATAGATGTAAATTTCAACAAAATTTGCGAAAAATTTAGCACCTGCCACTGGAAATTTCACGTAAACAATTCAAATAGTTTTTAATTTCAACAAAATTTGTGAAAAAATTACAGCCTACAAATAGAAATTTTAACGTGATCAAATAAACCAGAAGTTGATTTAAACTATATCTAAAGAAATTTTGTTCCTCCAACTCGAAATTTACAGTAATTAAGTAAAGTAGAATTAAATTACATAAAAATATTCGAAAAATTTAGATCGTACCTAGAAATTTTATGATGAACAATTAAAATAGAAGATAATTTTTCCACATTTGCTTAAAATTTAGGTCTCCAACTATAAATTTTACGCAAACAATTAAAATAGGATTAAGTTTTTACAAACTTTGCGAAAAATTTAGGTCCTGCAACTAGAAATATGCAGTAATAAAATAAAATAGAAATTAACTTCATCAAAATTTTCGAAAATTAAGCTCCTCCATCTAGAAGTTTTAACATGAACTATTAAAAGAGAAGTTGATTTGAACAAAATTCTCTAAAAGTTTGGCTTCTCCATCTAGAAATTTTAATTTGAACTATGAAATATAAATTAACTTCAACAACATTTGCGTAAAATTTAGCTCCTCCAACTAGAATATTTAAGGTGACCAATTAAAATAGATGATAATTTCAACAAAATTTGCGAAAAATTTAGCTCCTCCAGCTAGAAATTTATAGTAATTGAATAAAATAGAAGTTAATTCCAACAAAATTTTCTAAAAATTTAGCTTCTCCAACTACAAAATTTAATGTGGACTATAAATAATAAATTAATTACAAAAACATTTGCGTAAAATTTAGATCTTCCAACTAGAAATTTACAATAATTAAATAAGCTAGAAGTTTATTCCAACAAAATTTCCGAAAATTTAACTCCTCCTTCTAGAAATTTTAGGATGAACTATTAAAACTGAATTTAATTTCAACAAATTTTCTAAAAATATAGCTTCACCAACTAGAAATTTTAACCTAATCAATAAAAATAGAAGATAATTTCAACTATATTTAAGGAAATTTTGTTCCTCCAACTAGAAGTTTACAATAATTAAATAAGCTAGAAATTTATTCCAAAAAAATTTCCGAAAATTTAACTCCTCCATCTAGAAGTTTTGAGATGAACTATTAAAAGAGAAGTCAATTTGAACCAAATTTTCTGAAAGTTTAGCTTCATCAACTTGAAATTTCAACGGGAACTATAAAATATAAATTAATTTCAACAACATTTGCGTAAAATTTAGATCTTCCAACTAGAAATTTACAATAATTTAATAAGCTAGAAGTTTATTCCAACAAAATTTCCAAAAATTTAACTCCTCCATCTAGAAGTTTTAGTATGAACTATAAAAACTGAATTTAATTTCAACAAATTTTCTAAAAATATAGCTTCAGCATCTAGAAATTTTAACCTAATCAACTAAAATAGAAGATAATTTCAACTATATTTAAGGAAATTTTATTCCTCCAACTAGAAATTTACAGTAATTAAATAAAAAAGACGTTAATTTCATCAACATTTTGAAAAATTTAGCTCTTGCAACTAGAAATTTTAGGTTGAACTATTAAAATGGAAGTTAATTTAAACATTATTTTATAAAAATTCAGCTTCTCCACGTACAAACTTTAAGGTGAGCTACAAAATTTAAATTAATTTCAAAGAAATGTGCATTAATTTGAAATCCTCCAATTAGAAATTTTAAGGTGAACAATTAAAATAGATGACAATTTCAACAAAATTTGCGAATAATTCCGCTGCTCCAACTATAAATGTTACGCAAACAATTGAAATAGGATTTAGTTTTAAAAAATTTCCGAAAAATTTTGCTCCTCCAACTAGAAATTTACAGTAATTGAATAAAATAGAAGTTAATTCCAACAAAATTTTCTAAAAATTTAGCTTCTCCAACTACAAAATTTAATGTGAACTATAAATAATAAATTAATTACAAAAACATTTGCGTAAAATTTAAATCTTCCAACTAGAAATTTACAATAATTAAATAAGCTAGATGTTTATTCCAACAAAACGTTTCGAAAATTTAACTCCACCATTTAGATGTTTTAAAATGAACTACTTAAGGCGAAGTTGATTTGAACAAAATTGTCTAAAAAGTTGGCTCCTCCATCTAGAAAATTTAAGGTGAACAATTAAAATAGATGATAATTTCAACAAAACTTGCGAAAAATTTAGCTCCTCCAACTAGAAATTTACAGTAACTGAATAAAATAGTAGTTAATTCCAACAAAATTTTCTAAAAATTCAGCTTCTCCAACTAGAAAATTTAATGTGGACTATAAATAATAAATTAATTACAAAAACATTTGCGTAAAATTTAGATCTTCCAACTAGAATTTTACAATAATTAAATAAGCTAGAAGTTTATTCCAACAAAATTTCCGAAAATTTAACTCCTCCATCTAGAAGTTTTAGGATGAACTATTAAAACTGAATTTAATTTCAACAAATTTTCTAAAAATATAGCTTCAGCATCTAGAAATTTTTACCTAATCAATTAAAATAGAATATGATTTCAACTATATTTAAGGAAATTCTGTTCCTCCAACTAGAAGTCTACAGTAATTAAATAAAGAAGACATTAAGTTCAACAACATTTTCGAAAAATTTAACTTCTCCATCTGGAAATTTTAAGGTAAGCTACTAAAATAGAAGTTAATTTCAAGAAAATTTGTGAAAAATTTAGGTCCTCTGTCTAAAAATTTTAAGGTGAACTATAAAATACGAATTAATTCAACAAAATTTGCGGAAAAATTTATCTCCTCCAACTATAAGTTTGAAAAATTTCAACAAAATTTGCGAAAAATTTAGCACCTGCCACTGGAAATTTCACGTAAACAATTCAAATAGTTTTTAATTTCAACAAAATTTGTGAAAAAATTACAGCCTACAAATAGAAATTTTAACGTGATCAAATAAACCAGAAGTTGATTTAAACTATATCTAAAGAAATTTTGTTCCTCCAACTCGAAATTTACAGTAATTAAGTAAAGTAGAATTAAATTACATAAAAATATTCGAAAAATTTAGATCGTACCTAGAAATTTTATGATGAACAATTAAAATAGAAGATAATTTTTCCACATTTGCTTAAAATTTAGGTCTCCAACTATAAATTTTACGCAAACAATTAAAATAGGATTAAGTTTTTACAAACTTTGCGAAAAATTTAGGTCCTGCAACTAGAAATATGCAGTAATAAAATAAAATAGAAATTAACTTCATCAAAATTTTCGAAAATTAAGCTCCTCCATCTAGAAGTTTTAACATGAACTATTAAAAGAGAAGTTGATTTGAACAAAATTCTCTAAAAGTTTGGCTTCTCCATCTAGAAATTTTAATTTGAACTATGAAATATAAATTAACTTCAACAACATTTGCGTAAAATTTAGCTCCTCCAACTAGAATATTTAAGGTGACCAATTAAAATAGATGATAATTTCAACAAAATTTGCGAAAAATTTAGCTCCTCCAGCTAGAAATTTATAGTAATTGAATAAAATAGAAGTTAATTCCAACAAAATTTTCTAAAAATTTAGCTTCTCCAACTACAAAATTTAATGTGGACTATAAATAATAAATTAATTACAAAAACATTTGCGTAAAATTTAGATCTTCCAACTAGAAATTTACAATAATTAAATAAGCTAGAAGTTTATTCCAACAAAATTTCCGAAAATTTAACTCCTCCTTCTAGAAATTTTAGGATGAACTATTAAAACTGAATTTAATTTCAACAAATTTTCTAAAAATATAGCTTCACCAACTAGAAATTTTAACCTAATCAATAAAAATAGAAGATAATTTCAACTATATTTAAGGAAATTTTGTTCCTCCAACTAGAAGTTTACAATAATTAAATAAGCTAGAAATTTATTCCAAAAAAATTTCCGAAAATTTAACTCCTCCATCTAGAAGTTTTGAGATGAACTATTAAAAGAGAAGTCAATTTGAACCAAATTTTCTGAAAGTTTAGCTTCATCAACTTGAAATTTCAACGGGAACTATAAAATATAAATTAATTTCAACAACATTTGCGTAAAATTTAGATCTTCCAACTAGAAATTTACAATAATTTAATAAGCTAGAAGTTTATTCCAACAAAATTTCCAAAAATTTAACTCCTCCATCTAGAAGTTTTAGTATGAACTATAAAAACTGAATTTAATTTCAACAAATTTTCTAAAAATATAGCTTCAGCATCTAGAAATTTTAACCTAATCAACTAAAATAGAAGATAATTTCAACTATATTTAAGGAAATTTTATTCCTCCAACTAGAAATTTACAGTAATTAAATAAAAAAGACGTTAATTTCATCAACATTTTGAAAAATTTAGCTCTTGCAACTAGAAATTTTAGGTTGAACTATTAAAATGGAAGTTAATTTAAACATTATTTTATAAAAATTCAGCTTCTCCACGTACAAACTTTAAGGTGAGCTACAAAATTTAAATTAATTTCAAAGAAATGTGCATTAATTTGAAATCCTCCAATTAGAAATTTTAAGGTGAACAATTAAAATAGATGACAATTTCAACAAAATTTGCGAATAATTCCGCTGCTCCAACTATAAATGTTACGCAAACAATTGAAATAGGATTTAGTTTTAAAAAAATTTCCGAAAAATTTTGCTCCTCCAACTAGAAATTTACAGTAATTGAATAAAATAGAAGTTAATTCCAACAAAATTTTCTAAAAATTTAGCTTCTCCAACTACAAAATTTAATGTGAACTATAAATAATAAATTAATTACAAAAACATTTGCGTAAAATTTAAATCTTCCAACTAGAAATTTACAATAATTAAATAAGCTAGATGTTTATTCCAACAAAACGTTTCGAAAATTTAACTCCACCATTTAGATGTTTTAAAATGAACTACTTAAGGCGAAGTTGATTTGAACAAAATTGTCTAAAAAGTTGGCTCCTCCATCTAGAAAATTTAAGGTGAACAATTAAAATAGATGATAATTTCAACAAAACTTGCGAAAAATTTAGCTCCTCCAACTAGAAATTTACAGTAACTGAATAAAATAGTAGTTAATTCCAACAAAATTTTCTAAAAATTCAGCTTCTCCAACTAGAAAATTTAATGTGGACTATAAATAATAAATTAATTACAAAAACATTTGCGTAAAATTTAGATCTTCCAACTAGAATTTTACAATAATTAAATAAGCTAGAAGTTTATTCCAACAAAATTTCCGAAAATTTAACTCCTCCATCTAGAAGTTTTAGGATGAACTATTAAAACTGAATTTAATTTCAACAAATTTTCTAAAAATATAGCTTCAGCATCTAGAAATTTTTACCTAATCAATTAAAATAGAATATGATTTCAACTATATTTAAGGAAATTCTGTTCCTCCAACTAGAAGTCTACAGTAATTAAATAAAGAAGACATTAAGTTCAACAACATTTTCGAAAAATTTAACTTCTCCATCTGGAAATTTTAAGGTAAGCTACTAAAATAGAAGTTAATTTCAAGAAAATTTGTGAAAAATTTAGGTCCTCTGTCTAAAAATTTTAAGGTGAACTATAAAATACGAATTAATTCAACAAAATTTGCGGAAAAATTTATCTCCTCCAACTATAAGTTTGAAGATTTTTTTAAAATAGATGTAAATTTCAACAAAATTTGCGAAAAATTTAGCACCTGCCACTGGAAATTTCACGTAAACAATTCAAATAGTTTTTAATTTCAACAAAATTTGTGAAAAAATTACCGCCTACAAATAGAAATTTTAACGTTATCAAATAAACCAGAAGTTGATTTAAACTATATCTAAAGAAATTTTGTTCCTCCAACTCGAAATTTACAGTAATTAAGTAAAGTAGAATTAAATTACATAAAAATATTCGAAAAATTTAGATCGTACCTAGAAATTTTATGATGAACAATTCAAATAGAAGATAATTTTTCCACATTTGCTTAAAATTTGGGTCTCCAACTATAAATTTTACGCAAACAATTAAAATAGGATTCAGTTTTTACAAACTTTGCGAAAAATTTAGGTCCTGCAACTAGAAATATGCAGTAATAAAATAAAATAGAAATTAACTTCATCAAAATTTTCGAAAATTAAGCTCCTCCATCTAGGAGTTTTAACATGAACTATTAAAAGAGAAATTGATTTGAACAAAATTCTCTAAAAGTTTGGCTTCTCCATCTAGAAATTTTAATTTGAACTATGAAATATAAATTAACTTCAACAACATTTGCGTAAAATTTAGCTCCTCCAACTAGAAAATTTAAGGTGACCAATTAAAATAGATGATAATTTCAACAAAATTTGCGAAAAATTTAGCTCCTCCAGCTAGAAATTTATAGTAATTGAATAAAATAGAAGTTAATTCCAACAAAATTTTCTAAAAATTTAGCTTCTCTAACTACAAAATTTAATGTGGACTATAAATAATAAATTAATTACAAAAACATTTGCGTAAAATTTAGATCTTCCAACTAGAAATTTACAATAATTAAATAAGCTAGAAGTTTATTCCAACAAAATTTCCGAAAATTTAACTCCTCCTTCTAGAAATTTTAGGATGAACTATTAAAACTGAATTTAATTTCAACAAATTTTCTAAAAATATAGCTTCACCAACTAGAAATTTTAACCTAATCAATAAAAATAGAAGATAATTTCAACTATATTTAAGGAAATTTTGTTCCTCCAACTAGAAGTTTACAATAATTAAATAAGCTAGAAATTTATTCCAAAAATTTCCGAAAATTTAACTCCTCCATCTAGAAGTTTTGAGATGAACTATTAAAAGAGAAGTCAATTTGAACCAAATTTTCTGAAAGTTTAGCTTCATCAACTTGAAATTTCAACGGGAACTATAAAATATAAATTAATTTCAACAACATTTGCGTAAAATTTAGATCTTCCAACTAGAAATTTACAATAATTTAATAAGCTAGAAGTTTATTCCAACAAAATTTCCAAAAATTTAACTCCTCCATCTAGAAGTTTTAGTATGAACTATAAAAACTGAATTTAATTTCAACAAATTTTCTAAAAATATAGCTTCAGCATCTAGAAATTTTAACCTAATCAACTAAAATAGAAGATAATTTCAACTATATTTAAGGAAATTTTATTCCTCCAACTAGAAATTTACAGTAATTAAATAAAAAAGACGTTAATTTCATCAACATTTTGAAAAATTTAGCTCTTGCAACTAGAAATTTTAGGTTGAACTATTAAAATGGAAGTTAATTTAAACATTATTTTATAAAAATTCAGCTTCTCCACCTACAAACTTTAAGGTGAGCTACAAAATTTAAATTAATTTCAAAGAAATGTGCATTAATTTGAAATCCTCTAATTAGAAATTTTAAGGTGAACAATTAAAATAGATGACAATTTCAACAAAATTTGGGAATAATTCCGCTGCTCCAACTATAAATGTTACGCAAACAATTGAAATAGGATTTAGTTTTAAAAAAATTTCCGAAAAATTTAGCTCCTCCAACTAGAAATTTACAGTAATTGAATAAAATAGAAGTTAATTCCAACAAAATTTTCTAAAAATTTAGCTTCTCCAACTACAAAATTTAATGTGAACTATAAATAATAAATTAATTACAAAAACATTTGCGTAAAATTTAAATCTTCCAACTAGAAATTTACAATAATTAAATTAGCTAGATGTTTATTCCAACAAAACGTTTCGAAAATTTAACTCCACCATTTAGATGTTTTAAAATGAACTACTTAAAGCCAAGTTGATTTGAACAAAATTGTCTAAAAAGTTGGCTCCTCCAACTAGAAAATTTAAGGTGAACAATTAAAATAGATGATAATTTCAACAAAATTTGCGAAAAATTTAGCTCCTCCAACTAGAAATTTACAGTAACTGAATAAAATAGTAGTTAATTTCAACAAAATTTTCTAAAAATTCAGCTTCTCCAACTAGAAACTTTAATGTGGACTATAAATAATAAATTAATTACAAAAACATTTGCGTAAAATTTAGATCTTCCAACTAGAATTTTACAATAATTAAATAAGCTAGAAGTTTATTCCAACAAAATTTCCGAAAATTTAACTCCTCCATCTAGAAGTTTTAGGATGAACTATTAAAACTGAATTTAATTTCAACAAATTTTCTAAAAATATAGCTTCAGCATCTAGAAATTTTTACCTAATCAATTAAAATAGAATATGATTTCAACTATATTTAAGGAAATTCTGTTCCTCCAACTAGAAGTTTACAGTAATTAAATAAAGAAGACATTAAGTTCAACAACATTTTCGAAAAATTTAACTTCTCCATCTGGAAATTTTAAGGTAAGCTACTAAAATAGAAGTTAATTTCAAGAAAATTTGTGAAAAATTTAGGTCCTCTGTCTAAAAATTTTAAGGTGAACTATAAAATATGAATTAATTCAACAAAATTTGCGGAAAAATTTATCTCCTCCAACTATAAGTTTGAAGATATTTTATTAAAATAGATGTAAATTTCAACAAAATTTGCGAAAAATTTAGCACCCGCCACTGGAAATTTCACGTAAACAATTCAAATAGTTTTTAATTTCAACAAAATTTGTGAAAAAATTACCGCCTACAAATAGAAATTTTAACGTGATCAAATAAACCAGAAGTTGATTTAAACAATATCTAAAGAAATTTTGTTCCTCCAACTCGAAATTTACAGTAATTAAGTAAAGTAGAATTAAATTACATAAAAATATTCGAAAAATTTAGATCGTACCTAGAAATTTTATGATGAACAATTAAAATAGAAGATAATTTTTCCACATTTGCTTAAAATTTGGGTCTCCAACTATAAATTTTACGCAAACAATTAAAATAGGATTCAGTTTTTACAAACTTTGCGAAAAATTTAGGTCCTGCAACTTGAAATATGCAGTAATAAAATAAAATAGAAATTAATTTCATCAAAATTTTCGAAAATTAAACTCCTCCATCTAGAAATTTTAACATGAACTATTAAAAGAGAAGTTGATTTGAACAAAATTCTCTAAAAGTTTGGCTTATCCATCTAGAAATTTTAATTTGAACTATGAAATATAAATTAACTTCAACAACATTTGCGTAAAATTTAGCTCCTCCAACTAGAAAATTTAAGGTGACCAATTAAAATAGATGATAATTTCAACAAAATTTGCGAAAAATTTAGCTCCTCCAGCTAGAAATTTATAGTAATTGAATAAAATAGAAGTTAATTCCAACAAAATTTTCTAAAAATTTAGCTTCTCCAACTACAAAATTTAATGTGGACTATAAATAATAAATTAATTACAAAAACATTTGCGTAAAATTTAGATCTTCCAACTAGAAATTTACAATAATTAAATAAGCTAGAAGTTTATTCCAACAAAATTTCCGAAAATTTAACTCCTCCTTCTAGAAATTTTAGGATGAACTATTAAAACTGAATTTAATTTCAACAAATTTTCTAAAAATATAGCTTCACCAACTAGAAATTTTAACCTAATCAATAAAAATAGAAGATAATTTCAACTATATTTAAGGAAATTTTGTTCCTCCAACTAGAAGTTTACAATAATTAAATAATCTAGAAATTTATTCCAAAAAAATTTCCGAATATTTAACTCCTCTATCTAGAAGTTTTGAGATGAACTATTAAAAGAGAAGTCAATTTGAACCAAATTTTCTGAAAGTTTAGCTTCATCAACTTGAAATTTCAACGGGAACTATAAAATATAAATTAATTTCAACAACATTTGCGTAAAATTTAGATCTTCCAACTAGAATTTTACAATAATTAAATAAGCTAGAAGTTTATTCCAACAAAATTTCCGAAAATTTAACTCCTCCATCTAGAAGTTTTAGGATGAACTATTAAAACTGAATTTAATTTCAACAAATTTTCTAAAAATATAGCTTCAGCATCTAGAAATTTTTACCTAATCAATTAAAATAGAATATGATTTCAACTATATTTAAGGAAATTCTGTTCCTCCAACTAGAAGTCTACAGTAATTAAATAAAGAAGACATTAAGTTCAACAACATTTTCGAAAAATTTAACTTCTCCATCTGGAAATTTTAAGGTAAGCTACTAAAATAGAAGTTAATTTCAAGAAAATTTGTGAAAAATTTAGGTCCTCTGTCTAAAAATTTTAAGGTGAACTATAAAATATGAATTAATTCAACAAAATTTGCGGAAAAATTTATCTCCTCCAACTATAAGTTTGAAGATATTTTATTAAAATAGATGTAAATTTCAACAAAATTTGCGAAAAATTTAGCACCTGCCACTGGAAATTTCACGTAAACAATTCAAATAGTTTTTAATTTCAACAAAATTTGTGAAAAAATTACCGCCTACAAATAGAAATTTTAACGTTATCAAATAAACCAGAAGTTGATTTAAACTATATCTAAAGAAATTTTGTTCCTCCAACTCGATATTTACAGTAATTAAGTAAAGTAGAATTAAATTACATAAAAATATTCGAAAAATTTAGATCGTACCTAGAAATTTTATGATGAACAATTCAAATAGAAGATAATTTTTCCACATTTGCTTAAAATTTGGGTCTCCAACTATAAATTTTACGCAAACAATTAAAATAGGATTCAGTTTTTACAAACTTTGCGAAAAATTTAGGTCCTGCAACTAGAAATATGCAGTAATAAAATAAAATAGAAATTAACTTCATCAAAATTTTCGAAAATTAAACTCCTCCATCTAGGAGTTTTAACATGAACTATTAAAAGAGAAATTGATTTGAACAAAATTCTCTAAAAGTTTGGCTTCTCCATCTAGAAATTTTAATTTGAACTATGAAATATAAATTAACTTCAACAACATTTGCGTAAAATTTAGCTCCTCCAACTAGAAAATTTAAGGTGACCAATTAAAATAGATGATAATTTCAACAAAATTTGCGAAAAATTTAGCTCCTCCAGCTAGAAATTTATAGTAATTGAATAAAATAGAAGTTAATTCCAACAAAATTTTCTAAAAATTTAGCTTCTCTAACTACAAAATTTAATGTGGACTATAAATAATAAATTAATTACAAAAACATTTGCGTAAAATTTAGATCTTCCAACTAGAAATTTACAATAATTAAATAAGCTAGAACTTTATTCCAACAAAATTTCCGAAAATTTAACTCCTCCTTCTAGAAATTTTAGGATGAACTATTAAAACTGAATTTAATTTCAACAAATTTTCTAAAAATATAGCTTCACCAACTAGAAATTTTAACCTAATCAATAAAAATAGAAGATAATTTCAACTATATTTAAGGAAATTTTGTTCCTCCAACTAGAAGTTTACAATAATTAAATAAGCTAGAAATTTATTCCAAAAAAATTTCCGAAAATTTAACTCCTCCATCTAGAAGTTTTGAGATGAACTATTAAAAGAGAAGTCAATTTGAACCAAATTTTCTGAAAGTTTAGCTTCATCAACTTGAAATTTCAACGGGAACTATAAAATATAAATTAATTTCAACAACATTTGCGTAAAATTTAGATCTTCCAACTAGAAATTTACAATAATTTAATAAGCTAGAAGTTTATTCCAACAAAATTTCCGAAAATTTAACTCCTCCATCTAGAAGTTTTAGGATGAACTATTAAAACTGAATTTAATTTCAACAAATTTTCTAAAAATATAGCTTCAGCATCTAGAAATTTTTACCTAATCAATTAAAATAGAATATGATTTCAACTATATTTAAGGAAATTCTGTTCCTCCAACTAGAAGTCTACAGTAATTAAATAAAGAAGACATTAAGTTCAACAACATTTTCGAAAAATTTAACTTCTCCATCTGGAAATTTTAAGGTAAGCTACTAAAATAGAAGTTAATTTCAAGAAAATTTGTGAAAAATTTAGGTCCTCTGTCTAAAAATTTTAAGGTGAACTATAAAATATGAATTAATTCAACAAAATTTGCGGAAAAATTTATCTCCTCCAACTATAAGTTTGAAGATATTTTATTAAAATAGATGTAAATTTCAACAAAATTTGCGAAAAATTTAGCACCTGCCACTGGAAATTTCACGTAAACAATTCAAATAGTTTTTAATTTCAACAAAATTTGTGAAAAAATTACCGCCTACAAATAGAAATTTTAACGTTATCAAATAAACCAGAAGTTGATTTAAACTATATCTAAAGAAATTTTGTTCCTCCAACTCGAAATTTACAGTAATTAAGTAAAGTAGAATTAAATTACATAAAAATATTCGAAAAATTTAGATCGTACCTAGAAATTTTATGATGAACAATTCAAATAGAAGATAATTTTTCCACATTTGCTTAAAATTTGGGTCTCCAACTATAAATTTTACGCAAACAATTAAAATAGGATTCAGTTTTTACAAACTTTGCGAAAAATTTAGGTCCTGCAACTAGAAATATGCAGTAATAAAATAAAATAGAAATTAACTTCATCAAAATTTTCGAAAATTAAACTCCTCCATCTAGGAGTTTTAACATGAACTATTAAAAGAGAAATTGATTTGAACAAAATTCTCTAAAAGTTTGGCTTCTCCATCTAGAAATTTTAATTTGAACTATGAAATATAAATTAACTTCAACAACATTTGCGTAAAATTTAGCTCCTCCAACTAGAAAATTTAAGGTGACCAATTAAAATAGATGATAATTTCAACAAAATTTGCGAAAAATTTAGCTCCTCCAGCTAGAAATTTATAGTAATTGAATAAAATAGAAGTTAATTCCAACAAAATTTTCTAAAAATTTAGCTTCTCTAACTACAAAATTTAATGTGGACTATAAATAATAAATTAATTACAAAAACATTTGCGTAAAATTTAGATCTTCCAACTAGAAATTTACAATAATTAAATAAGCTAGAAGTTTATTCCAACAAAATTTCCGAAAATTTAACTCCTCCTTCTAGAAATTTTAGGATGAACTATTAAAACTGAATTTAATTTCAACAAATTTTCTAAAAATATAGCTTCACCAACTAGAAATTTTAACCTAATCAATAAAAATAGAAGATAATTTCAACTATATTTAAGGAAATTTTGTTCCTCCAACTAGAAGTTTACAATAATTAAATAAGCTAGAAATTTATTCCAAAAATTTCCGAAAATTTAACTCCTCCATCTAGAAGTTTTGAGATGAACTATTAAAAGAGAAGTCAATTTGAACCAAATTTTCTGAAAGTTTAGCTTCATCAACTTGAAATTTCAACGGGAACTATAAAATATAAATTAATTTCAACAACATTTGCGTAAAATTTAGATCTTCCAACTAGAAATTTACAATAATTTAATAAGCTAGAAGTTTATTCCAACAAAATTTCCAAAAATTTAACTCCTCCATCTAGAAGTTTTAGTATGAACTATAAAAACTGAATTTAATTTCAACAAATTTTCTAAAAATATAGCTTCAGCATCTAGAAATTTTAACCTAATCAACTAAAATAGAAGATAATTTCAACTATATTTAAGGAAATTTTATTCCTCCAACTAGAAATTTACAGTAATTAAATAAAAAAGACGTTAATTTCATCAACATTTTCGAAAATTTAGCTCTTGCAACTAGAAATTTTAGGTTGAACTATTAAAATGGAAGTTAATTTAAACATTATTTTATAAAAATTCAGCTTCTCCACCTACAAACTTTAAGGTGAGCTACAAAATTTAAATTAATTTCAAAGAAATGTGCATTAATTTGAAATCCTCCAATTAGAAATTTTAAGGTGAACAATTAAAATAGATGACAATTTCAAAAAAATTTGGGAATAATTCCGCTGCTCCAACTATAAATGTTACGCAAACAATTGAAATAGGATTTAGTTTTAAAAAAATTTCCGAAAAATTTAGCTCCTCCAACTAGAAATTTACAGTAATTGAATAAAATAGAAGTTAATTCCAACAAAATTTTCTAAAAATTTAGCTTCTCCAACTACAAAATTTAATGTGAACTATAAATAATAAATTAATTACAAAAACATTTGCGTAAAATTTAAATCTTCCAACTAGAAATTTACAATAATTAAATTAGCTAGATGTTTATTCCAACAAAACGTTTCGAAAATTTAACTCCACCATTTAGATGTTTTAAAATGAACTACTTAAAGCCAAGTTGATTTGAACAAAATTGTCTAAAAAGTTGGCTCCTCCAACTAGAAAATTTAAGGTGAACAATTAAAATAGATGATAATTTCAACAAAATTTGCGAAAAATTTAGCTCCTCCAACTAGAAATTTACAGTAACTGAATAAAATCGTAGTTAATTCCAACAAAATTTTCTAAAAATTCAGCTTCTCCAACTAGAAACTTTAATGTGGACTATAAATAATAAATTAATTACAAAAACATTTGCGTAAAATTTAGATCTTCCAACTAGAATTTTACAATAATTAAATAAGCTAGAAGTTTATTCCAACAAAATTTCCGAAAATTTAACTCCTCCATCTAGAAGTTTTAGGATGAACTATTAAAACTGAATTTAATTTCAACAAATTTTCTAAAAATATAGCTTCAGCATCTA
This sequence comes from Andrena camellia, assembly GCA_029448645.1. Classification (NCBI taxonomy): domain Eukaryota; kingdom Metazoa; phylum Arthropoda; class Insecta; order Hymenoptera; family Andrenidae; genus Andrena; species Andrena camellia. The sequence continues at coordinate 50,462,980 of CM055677.1, read as the reverse complement.
GAAATTTTTACCTAATCAATTAAAATAGAATATGATTTCAACTATATTTAAGGAAATTCTGTTCCTCCAACTAGAAGTCTACAGTAATTAAATAAAGAAGACATTAAGTTCAACAACATTTTCGAAAAATTTAACTTCTCCATCTGGAAATTTTAAGGTAAGCTACTAAAATAGAAGTTAATTTCAAGAAAATTTGTGAAAAATTTAGGTCCTCTGTCTAAAAATTTTAAGGTGAACTATAAAATACTAATTAATTCAACAAAATTTGCGGAAAAATTTATCTCCTCCAACTATAAGTTTGAAGATATTTTATTAAAATAGATGTAAATTTCAACAAAATTTGCGAAAAATTTAGCACCTGCCACTGGAAATTTCACGTAAACAATTCAAATAGTTTTTAATTTCAACAAAATTTGTGAAAAAATTACAGCCTACAAATAGAAATTTTAACGTGATCAAATAAACCAGAAGTTGATTTAAACTATATCTAAAGAAATTTTGTTCCTCCAACTCGAAATTTACAGTAATTAAGTAAAGTAGAATTAAATTACATAAAAATATTCGAAAAATTTAGATCGTACCTAGAAATTTTATGATGAACAATTAAAATAGAAGATAATTTTTCCACATTTGCTTAAAATTTAGGTCTCCAACTATAAATTTTACGCAAACAATTAAAATAGGATTCAGTTTTTACAAACTTTGCGAAAAATTTAGGTCCTGCAACTAGAAATATGCAGTAATAAAATAAAATAGAAATTAACTTCATCAAAATTTTCGAAAATTAAGCTCCTCCATCTAGAAGTTTTAACATGAACTATTAAAAGAGAAGTTGATTTGAACAAAATTCTCTAAAAGTTTGGCTTCTCCATCTAGAAATTTTAATTTGAACTATGAAATATAAATTAACTTCAACAACATTTGCGTAAAATTTAGCTCCTCCAACTAGAATATTTAAGGTGACCAATTAAAATAGATGATAATTTCAACAAAATTTGCGAAAAATTTAGCTCCTCCAGCTAGAAATTTATAGTAATTGAATAAAATAGAAGTTAATTCCAACAAAATTTTCTAAAAATTTAGCTTCTCCAACTACAAAATTTAATGTGGACTATAAATAATAAATTAATTACAAAAACATTTGCGTAAAATTTAGATCTTCCAACTAGAAATTTACAATAATTAAATAAGCTAGAAGTTTATTCCAACAAAATTTCCGAAAATTTAACTCCTCCTTCTAGAAATTTTAGGATGAACTATTAAAACTGAATTTAATTTCAATAAATTTTCTAAAAATGTAGCTTCACCAACTAGAAATTTTAACCTAATCAATAAAAATAGAAGATAATTTCAACTATATTTAAGGAAATTTTGTTCCTCCAACTAGAAGTTTACAATAATTAAATAAGCTAGAAATTTATTCCAAAAAATTTCCGAAAATTTAACTCCTCCATCTAGAAGTTTTGAGATGAACTATTAAAAGAGAAGTCAATTTGAACCAAATTTTCTGAAAGTTTAGCTTCATCAACTTGAAATTTCAACGGGAACTATAAAATATAAATTAATTTCAACAACATTTGCGTAAAATTTAGATCTTCCAACTAGAAATTTACAATAATTTAATAAGCTAGAAGTTTATTCCAACAAAATTTCCAAAAATTTAACTCCTCCATCTAGAAGTTTTAGTATGAACTATAAAAACTGAATTTAATTTCAACAAATTTTCTAAAAATATAGCTTCAGCATCTAGAAATTTTAACCTAATCAACTAAAATAGAAGATAATTTCAACTATATTTAAGGAAATTTTATTCCTCCAACTAGAAATTTACAGTAATTAAATAAAAAAGACGTTAATTTCATCAACATTTTGAAAAATTTAGCTCTTGCAACTAGAAATTTTAGGTTGAACTATTAAAATGGAAGTTAATTTAAACATTATTTTATAAAAATTCAGCTTCTCCACGTACAAACTTTAAGGTGAGCTACAAAATTTAAATTAATTTCAAAGAAATGTGCATTAATTTGAAATCCTCCAATTAGAAATTTTAAGGTGAACAATTAAAATAGATGACAATTTCAACAAAATTTGCGAATAATTCCGCTGCTCCAACTATAAATGTTACGCAAACAATTGAAATATGATTTAGTTTTATAAAAATTTCCGAAAAATTTTGCTCCTCCAACTAGAAATTTACAGTAATTGAATAAAATAGAAGTTAATTCCAACAAAATTTTCTAAAAATTTAGCTTCTCCAACTACAAAATTTAATGTGAACTATAAATAATAAATCAATTACAAAAACATTTGCGTAAAATTTAAATCTTCCAACTAGAAATTTACAATAATTAAATAAGCTAGATGTTTATTCCAACAAAACGTTTCGAAAATTTAACTCCACCATTTAGATGTTTTAAAATGAACTACTTAAGGCGAAGTTGATTTGAACAAAATTGTCTAAAAAGTTGGCTCCTCCATCTAGAAAATTTAAGGTGAACAATTAAAATAGATGATAATTTCAACAAAACTTGCGAAAAATTTAGCTCCTCCAACTAGAAATTTACAGTAACTGAATAAAATAGTAGTTAATTCCAACAAAATTTTCTAAAAATTCAGCTTCTCCAACTAGAAAATTTAATGTGGACTATAAATAATAAATTAATTACAAAAACATTTGCGTAAAATTTAGATCTTCCAACTAGAATTTTACAATAATTAAATAAGCTAGAAGTTTATTCCAACAAAATTTCCGAAAATTTAACTCCTCCATCTAGAAGTTTTAGGATGAACTATTAAAACTGAATTTAATTTCAACAAATTTTCTAAAAATATAGCTTCAGCATCTAGAAATTTTTACCTAATCAATTAAAATAGAATATGATTTCAACTATATTTAAGGAAATTCTGTTCCTCCAACTAGAAGTCTACAGTAATTAAATAAAGAAGACATTAAGTTCAACAACATTTTCGAAAAATTTAACTTCTCCATCTGGAAATTTTAAGGTAAGCTACTAAAATAGAAGTTAATTTCAAGAAAATTTGTGAAAAATTTAGGTCCTCTGTCTAAAAATTTTAAGGTGAACTATAAAATATGAATTAATTCAACAAAATTTGCGGAAAAATTTATCTCCTCCAACTATAAGTTTGAAGA